>PVJS01053369.1:0-13308 GCA_004027185.1 Glis glis | reverse complement strand
CAAAAAAAAAAAAAAAAAAAAAAAGAAAGAAAATAAAACCTCAAAGCAGGGTGTGGTGGCGCACGCTTGTAATCCCTGTACTTGGGAGGCTGAGACAGGGATTGCAGGTTCATGGCCAGCCTCAGCTACTTAGTGAGGCCCTCCGCAACTTAGTGAGACCCTGTTTCAGAATAAAGAATAAAAAATAGGGCTGGGGGTGTAGCTCGGAGGTAGAATGCCTCTGGGTTCAATCCCCAGTACCGCAAAAAAATAATAATAATAATAAAAAATAAAAGCTCTAAAGTGTTAGTAATAAATGCAGTTTGAACAATCCTAAAACTGTTTTCATAACTTCATTGTAGGTTCTCCTGAATATCCACAATAATGAAGTGATTGTAGGCATCGCACTGACTGAGGAGAGCCTCCACCGCAGAAACATCACCCACTTTGGACCTACAACTCTTAGATCAACTCTTGCCTATGGGATGCTCAGGTGAGAGAATGCATTAGAGTGCAGTCTTGCTTGCAGTTTTCCTTCAAAACACTGATTTTGGGGCTGGGATGTGGCTCAGTGGTAAAAGTGCTTGCGACGCCCTGGGTTCGATCCCCAGTACCACCACCACCACCAACTCTGATTCTGGGGTCAGAGGGAGGCAAGGTATTATGTTGGAATTTAGTGGATAACAAACAGATTAAAAGCCAGTGGCCTGTTTCTTTTCTCTAGATCCAATATTGACTTCTCGTGATCCTGAAAACATCACTTAGTCCATTTCTTAATTTTCTTAATTTTAAAATGAGAATGATAGTTTTCATCTGCTTCTTTTTTGTGTATGTGTGATACTGGGGATTGAACCCAGAGGTGTTCTTCTGAGTCACACCACCAGCCCTATATTATTTTTTATTTTGAAATTACAAATTTATAAGCCGGGCGTGGTGGCACATGCTTATAATCCCAGTTCTTGGGAGGCTGAAGCCAGAGGATCCGGGTTCACTCAGTACTTAGTGAGGCCCTCTGCAACATAGTGAGACCCTGTTTCAAAATAAAGAATAAAAAATAGGACTGGGGGTGTAGCTCAGAGGTAGATTGCCCCTGGCTTCAATCCCCAGTACCACCAAAAAAAAAAGAAAGAAATTACAAATTTATTTATTTATTTATTTGTGTGTGTGTGGTATTGAGCCCAGGGGCATTGTACCTCAGCTACACCCTCAGCCCTATTATTTTTTTTTAATTTTTGAAAAAGGGTCTCACTAGGTTGATGAGTCTCACTACCTGTTGAGGCTGTCCTCGAACCTGCGACCCTCCTGTCTCAGCCTCCCAAGTACTGGGATTACAAGCATGCGCCACCATGTTTGGCTACAAACTTATTTTTGAAATGACATAGGTACTCGATCTTTCGCTTTAGGAACTGTCATTGTCGAAGCCTAGGCTTTTAGTTGAATCTCCTTCACATAGGCTGTTTTTTATTTCTGTTTTTCTTTTTCTCTTTTCTCTAGGCTCTGTGCACCTCAACCTACTGATATAATAGTTGATCCAATGTGTGGAACAGGAGCAATACCAATAGAGGTAATAACTTTTCTTTAGTTTTTAAATCAACACATGATACATCCAGAATGTTCTAGACCTATTAGGCAAATTAGACATATTGAAACCACCTAAGTTGATTCAGTGGACCCACTTTTGTGTGTGTGTGTGTGTGTCACTAGGGATTGAACCCAGGGAGATTCTACCTCTGAGCTACATCCCCAGCCGTATTTTATTTTTTATTTTGAAACAGTCTTGCTAGATTGATGCAAGTGTCACTATTTGCTGAGACTGTCCTCCAACCTGTGATCGTCCTTGGTACTGGGATTGAACCCAAAGACATTCTACCTCTGAGCTACACCCCCAGCCCTATTTTATTTTTTGTTTGGAAACGGGGTCTCACTAGGTTGCTGAGAGTCTCGCTAAATTGCCAAGGCTGGCCATGAACCCGTGATCTTCTGTCTCAGCATCCCGAGCACTGGGATTACAAGCATGTACCACCACAATTTAGAAAAGGAAGCTCACATTGCCAGGCGTGGTGGCAAAAAAAAAAGAAAAGGGAGCTCACAGTAAATTCACTTAAATTTGTGTGAAATATAGTTCTTCCATACATTATATTAAAAAAAAGTGGGGAGAAACTGCAGGAAGATCCCACAGAGTCTATGAGGAGGCAGAAACTGGACAGACGAGCCAGGCCGAAGCCACCCACAGAGAGGATCCAGAGTGCAATTAGAAGATGACATTCGTGAGCTGGAACTTAAAATCCAAGAAGGAAATCATAGTAGTTTATATTATTTGCTAGTGACAGCTAGAGAAAAGACAGCCTAAAGAGACCTGCAAGAGAAAACCCAGCTGTGGCCAAGTAACTTGGAGACCAGGTGCAGTGCTACCTGGCTATAATCCCAGCTACCTGGGAGGCTCAAGCAGGAGGAGCACAAGTTCAAAGCTAGCCTGGGCAACTTAGCGAATCCCTGTCTCAAAAATAAAGCAAAAAGCCGGGCGTGGTGGTGCACACTTGTAATCCCTGTACTTTGGGAGGCGGAATCCGGAGGATCCGGGTTCCTGGCCAGCCTCAGCTCTCTCGCTCTCTCTCTTTCTCCCTCTCTCTCCCTCCCTCTCCCTCCCTCCCCCCCCCTCTCCTTAGTGAGGCCCTCCGCGACTTCGTGAGACCCGGTTTCAAAATAAAGTATAAAAAATAGGGCCGGGGGCGTAGCGCGGAGGTAGAAAGCCCCTGGAATCCCCAGTACCGCAAAAAAAAAAAAAAAAACGAACATAAAAAGGCTGGGGATGTACCTCAGTGGTGAAGTGCTCCCGGGTTCAGTCCGCAGTAGTTTTACTACTAATAGCAGTAATATAATTCTGGGAACAAACCAATTCTAGCATTAAGCTATGATATGTCTATGAATTATCAGGTGAGGCTACCACATGTCAAGAAATATAACAGCTAAAAAAAGAGTCAAAAAGAGCGCTAAAAAGAAAGCTTCAGTTGGACATGGTGGTGCCTATAATTCCAGTATTTGGGAAGCTGAGACAGGAGGATTACAGGTTTGAGGACAGCCTCAGCAATTCCATGAGACTATCAGCAACCTAGTGAGACCCTGTTTCAGGACAAAAATTTTTTTTTCTTTTTTTTTTTGCGGTACCGGGGATTGAACCCAGGGGCGTTTTACCTCCGAGCTACACCCCCAGCCCTGTTTTTTTATACTTTATTTTGAAACCAGGTCTCACGAAGTTGCGGAGGGCCTCACTAAGTAGCTGAGGCTGGCCGCGAATCCGGATCCTCCATTCTCCACCTCCTAACTACTGGGATTATAAGCGTGCACCACCACTCCCGGCTCCCAGGACAAAAATTTAAAAAGGGCTGGGGGTGTAGCTCAGAGGTAGAAAGCCCCTGGGTTCAATCCCTAGTACCACACCCAAAAACAAAGCTTCAGCCATTTCTTTGTAAAAGTAGACATGAGAGTGCCGTGTAGGAAAAACTAAGCTGAGAAATATGATTAAAATGAATAACATTGCAGAAGGAATTGACAGGGTGTATATGCAGATTGGTTTACCAAAGTATGAGATACTCATCTAGAATACTTGCTTTAAAACTTGCAAGTAGCCAGGTGTGGTGGCGCAGGCTTGTAATCCCAGTACTTGGGAGGCTGAGAGTATCACAGGTTCGAGGCTAGCCTCAGCAACTTAGATCCTGTTTCAAAATAAAAAATTAAAAATGGGCTGGGATGTGGCTCAGAGGTAGAATGCCCCTGGGTTCAATGCCTGGTACAAAAACAAAACAAAACAAAAACTTGGAAGGACTATAAAATTCAGCTTCTTTTGGGAAAGAAAATGCAAAATTTGTTTAAAAAAATAATGAGAGTCAGAATCATGTGAAACATTCATCAAACTATAGGTTCCTCCTACATCCCTTCCCAAATTCTGGCACATTTCAACATCCCTTTTGTTTGAAGTCATTGTAGGATTATAGACTGGAGTACATCATCACCCACAAGTATGTGGGCAAAACCAAAAGTTCTGAAGCCCAGTATTCATGGATGGGAGGTGTGTTCCTATTCACATAAGAAGTGTGCTTGTTGCTCATCCCCAAGCAGAGTATAGAACCTTTCTCTGCTTTTTTTTTTTTTCCGGTACTGGGGATTGAACCCAGGGGCAGTCTACCCCCAAGCTACACCTCAGCCCTATTTTTTATTCTTTATTTTGAAACTGGTCTCACGAAGTTGCGGAGGGCCTCACTAAGTATATGAGGCTGGCTGCGAACCTGGATCCTCTGGTCTCAGCCTCCCAAGTGCTGGGATTACAAGCGTGCGCCACCATGCCTGGCTCTCTGCTTTCTTTTTACAAACCTTCTGTTAATCTGCACAAGACAGTTTTTAGCCTAGGGTTACATGTCACCTCACTCCACAAATGTTATGTGACAGCATAGTATTTATGTTTTGCTGACTTTATTTTTTTAATTTTTTGCAGTACCGGGGATTGAACCCAGGGGCGTTCTATCTCCGAGCTACACCCCTGGCCCTATTTTTATCCTTTGTTTTGAAACCGGGTCTCACGAAGTTGCGGAGGGCCTCACTAAGTAGCTGAGGCTGGCCACAAACCAGGATCCTCTGGTCTCTGCCTCCCAAGTACTGGGATTACAAGCGTGCGCCACCACGCCCGGCTATTTTTTATTTAAAACTTAAATCCTTTCAGGGATCTTGGAGGTTATCAAAAGCCTATCATACAAAGGAAGTAGTATTTTATTGTGAAACTGTTAAATATTTCAATAGATCAGATTATATAAAGTCACACCTTCCAGAGGCTTATAGGTAGGTTTAGTCAGTTCTATTTGGGGTGGCTTTTTTTTTTTTTTTGTACTGGAGATTGAATCCAGGGACATTCTACCTCTAGGCTACACCTCAGGCCCTTTTTATTTTGAAACAGGGTCTCCTTAGGTTGCTGAGTCTCACTGCATTGCTAAGGCTGGCCTTGAACCTGTGATTCTCATCTCAGCCTCACAAGCACTGGATTACATTCATGCACCACCGTGCCTAGCTTCCCCAAACCCTTTTTATTTTTATTATTATTATTTTTTCTTTGTGTGTGTGTGTGGTACTGGGGAATTGAACCCCGGGGCATTCTACCTCTGAGCTATACCCCAGCCCTATTTTATTTTTATTTTGAAACAAGGTCTTGCTAAGTTGCTCAGAGTCTCACTATTTGCTGAGGCTGTCTTTGAACTTGTGATCCTCCTGTCTCAGCCTCCCAAGTCCTGGGGTTACAAGTGTGCACCACCACGCCCGGCTTTATTTTTATTTTGAAACAGGGTCTAAGTTGCTGAGACTGACCTCGAATCTGAGATCCTCCTGTCTCTGCATCCCAAATACTGGGTTTAAGGCACATGCCACTACGCTTACCTCATTTTGTAAACCACATTTATTTAGCGATTATAATGCCTTTGGTATGGCAGACACTGTTGGGTGAGATACTAAATTAAATATTAGATTGTCCTGAAGAGTTCCTAGATTAGTTGGGAAGCAGACAGGTATAAAATATAATTAAAAATAGAACAAGTGAGCCGGGCGTGGTGGCACACGCTTGGAATCCCAATACTTGGGAGGCTGAGACCGGAGGATTGCAGTTTCGCGGCCAGCCTCAGCTACTTAATGAGGCCTCGATAACTTAGTGAGACCCTGTTTCAAACTAAAGAATAAAATAGGGCTGGGGGTGTAACTCAGGGGTAGAATGCCCCTGGGTTCAATCCCCGGTACCACAAAAAAAAAAAAATAGAACAAGTGCAGTGGCAGAGGTGTGGAGAGTGCTTTATTCGGGGTGGATGAGGGACAGTTGGGAGGTTGGGTTGATGTCAGGAGCGAATCTTGAGGATGGGTGGAAGTTGAGCAGGCAGAGAAAGAACCGCAGAGGGTGTTTGCAACGTGGGCATCGCCAGGTTGACAACCTGCACTGTTTTGCCACTTTAGAAAAGCACTGGATGGGAGCTTCTGATTTAGTGACAAGTGACTGAAATAATTTTCTTTTTCTTTTTCTTTTTTGCAGTACCGGGGATTGAACCCAGGGGCATACCCCTGGCCCTATTTTTTATCCTTTACTTTGAAACCGGGTCTTGTGAAGTTGCGGAGGGTCTCACTATGTAGCTGAGGCTGGCCGCGAACCCGGATCCTCCAGTCTCCGCCTCCCGAGTACTGGAATTACAAGCGTGCGCCACCACGCCCAGCTTGAAATCATTTTCTCTTTGGTAAATTTTTGCATTTTGTTGCTTCTCTTTCAATAAATACTTTTGTCTTTAGGGGGCCACTGAATGGTCTGACTGTTATCATATTGCTGGTGATAATAACGAAATGGCTATGAAAAGAACAGCAAGTAACATCTCATCTTTACTGAACAAGAGCCAAGATAAAGAAGGGTAAAATTTTAATTTAAAAGATTCTGTAGCATCTTTTAGATTTAACTACTTTTCATGTTGAACAGTGATTTATGAGTTAATACCCCCAGTGTATTGTAACCATATAGAACATAGTGTGACTTCATTAATCCTAGTATTTTGGAGGCTGAGAGACAAGAGGATCACTGGTTCAAGGACAGCCTCAGCAAGTAGTGAGACCCTCAGCAACCTAGTGAGGCTCTGTGTCTTTCTTTTTTTTTTTTTTTTTTTGTGGCACTAGAGATTGAAACCAGGGGCATTCTACCTCCAAGATACACCTTCAGCCCTATTATATTTTTATTTGGAAACAGGGTCTCCTTAGGTTGATGAGAGTCTCATGAGACCCTGTTTCAAAACAAAAAATAAATAAAAAGGGCTTGGGGGTGTAGCTTGGTAGAATGTCCTGACTTCAATCCCCAGTACCAAAAAAAATAGAAGCTGGGCGTGCTGGCGCACACTTGTAAATCCCAGTACTTAGGAGGCTGAGACAGGAGAATCACAAGTTTGCAGGCAGCCTCAGCTACTTAGTAAGGCCCTCTGCAACTTAGTGAGACCCTGTTTCAAAATAAAGAATAAAAATAGTGCTGGGGGTATGGCTTGGAGGTGGAATGCCCCCAGGTTCAACTGCAAAAAAAAAACCAAAACCTATATATCCTGATCAGTGGCACGGTGTCCTATTCAAATACCTTTAATCACTTTGCCACTGAAGGCTGTTGCCTAGCTGAGGACTAGTTCGTTCTTTCTTTCTTTCTTTCTTTCTTTCTTTCTTTATTTCTTTATTTATTTATTTATTTATTTATTTATTTATTTTGTAGCACTGGAGATTGAACCCAGGGGCATTCTACCTCTGAGCTACACCCCCAGCCCTATTTTATTTTATCTATTTATTTATTTATTTTTGGCGATACCGGGGATTGAACCCAAGGGCATTCTACCTCCAGGCTTCACCCCCAGCCCTATTTTTTATTCTTTATTTTTGAAACAGGGTCTCACTAAGGTTGCAGAGGGCCTCACTTAAGTAGCTGAGGCTGGTGGCGAATCCGGATCCTCTGGTCTCAGCCTCCCAAGTACTGGGATTACAAGCATGCGCCACCACGCCCAGCTTCTATTTTATTTTTATTTTGAAACAGTCTCACTATTTGCTGAAGCTGGCCTCGAACCCGTGATCCTCCTGTCTCACAGCCTCCCAAGTACCGGGATTACAGGTGTGCGCCGCCATGCCCGGCTAGTTATTTCAACCTATATGTTTTTTGTTGTTGTTGTACTGGGGGATTGAACACAGGGGCATTCTACCTCTGAGCTACACCCCCACCCCTGTTTTATTTTATCTATTTATTTATTTTTTGTGATACTGGGGATTGAACCCAGGGGCATTTTACCTCCAACCTATACCCCCAGCCTTATTTTTTATTCTTTATTTTGAAACAGGGTCTCACTAAGTTGCAGAGGGCCTCACTAAGTAGCTGCGACTGGCCGCAAACCGGGCTCCTCCAGTCTCAGCTTCCCAAGTACTGGGATTACAAGTGTGCGCCACCACACCCAGCTATTTTATTATTTATTTATTTATTTATTTAATTTTTGTGATACTGAGGATTAAACCTAGTGGCATTCTACCTCTGAGCTACACCCCCAGCCCTATTTTTTATTGTTTATTTTGAAATAGGGTCTCACTAAGTTGTGGAGGGCTTCACTAAATAGCTGAGGCTGGCTGCGAACCTGTGATCCTCCTGTCTCAGCCTCCCAAGTACTGGGATTACCAGTTTGTGCCACCACACCTGGCCCTTTTTTTTGGTACTGGGGATGGAACCCATGGGCCTTCTACCTCCGGGTTTTACACACAGACAGACACAGACACACACACACACACCCCAAGCCCTTGCTAGGTGTCCTTTTTTTTTTTTTTTTTTTTACAGTACTTGGGATTGAACTCAGGGGCTTCTACCTCTGAGCTACACCCCTAACCCTATTTTTTATTCTTTATTTTGAAACAGGGTCTCACTAAGTTGCGGAGGGCCTCACTAAGTAGCTGAGGCTGGCCGGGAACCCAAGTCATCCAGTCTCAGCCCCCCAAGTACTGGGATTACAAGCATGTGCCACCACGCCTGGGTCTTAAGGGTCTTCCTAGGTTGCTGAGGCTGGCCTCGAACCTGGGATCCTCTTGTCTCCCCCTCCCAAATACTGGAATTATAGGCATGCACCACCACACCCGGCTCATACATGTTATTTTTTAAAATTCGATTGTTGATCTTTATTGTTATTCTTAGCATTTTACAATTTGCTATAGCAGTTTCTTCTCAGAAAAATTTGTTTTCTAAACATTCTGCTCTTCGGAGTCTGTTGACGCACCTATGCAATGTTCCCACAGCAGACTGTCCTGCGGCTTGGCCATCGATGCTGTGCAGTGGGATATCTGCAGCCTCCCGTTGAGGACCGGCTCTGTGGATATCATTGTAACAGATATGCCATTTGGAAAAAGGTAGGAATTGGAGCGTGTTTATTTGGGGGGGTGAACCCAGGGATTGAACCCAGGGGTACCCTAGCCCTCTTCTATGTTTTTTTTTTTATGTTTTTTGCGGTACTGGGGATTGAATCCAGGGGCATTCTACCTCCGAGCTACACCCCCGGCCCTATTTTTTATCCTTTATTTTAAAATCGGGTCTCATGAAGTTGTGGAGGGCCTCACTAAGTAGCTGAGGCTGGCCACGAACCCGGATCCTCCGGTCTCCGCCTCCCAAGTACTGGGATTACAAGCGTGCGCCACCACGCCTGGCTTCTATGTTTTATTTTGAAACAGGGTCTCACTAAATTGCTGAGGCTGGCCTTGAACCTGCCGTATTCTTGTCTCAGTCTCTAAAGTACTGGGGTTATAGGCATGTGTGCACTACAACCAGCCAGGATTTTTTTTTTTTTTTTTTTTTTTTGGCGGTACCAGGGAATGAACCCAGGGGCATTCTACCTCCGAGCTACACCCCCAGCCCTGTTTTTTATTCTTCATTTCGAAACAGGGTCTCACTAAGTTGCAGAGGGCCTCACTAAGTAGCTGAGGCTGGTCACGAACCTGGATCCTCCAGTCTTGGCTTCCCAAGTACTGGGATTACAAGTGTGCACCACCACGCCCAGCTAGGATAAATGATTTGTAACCACTGGTTTGCTTTATAGTTTCACTATTTGATATACTCATTAAAAGGACAAAGTTATCGCCAGGCATGGTGGCGCACACTTTCCCAGTACCTGGGAGGCTAAGACTGGAGGATCGGAGGTTCGCTGCCAGCTTCAGCAACATGAGGACCTCTGCAACTTAGTGAGACCCTGTTTCAAAGTAAACAATAAAAATAGGACTGGGGGTGTAGCTCAGAGGTAGAATGCCCTTGGGTTCAATCCCCAGTACCACAAAAAATAAAAATAAAAACAAAAGTACCAGTTATGCCAGGTGTGGCACATATTCAGTGATAGAATGTCCCTGGGTTCAATCCCTAATACCACACACACACACACAAAATTGTCAAAAAAGTTTTTTTATATAAAATTCTAAGCAGTTTACTCTCAGTTAATTTCATTGGCATATAATGGCAAAGCTCTGGGTTCTAAAATGCACCTGTTTATCATGGCTCAGGATGCATGAAGCCCTGATTTTTAAACAGTAAGTGGTTGGCTAATCAAACCTTTTTTTTATAGGATGGGCTCCAGGAAGACAAACTGGAACCTTTACCCAGCTTGCTTACAGGAGATGAGCCGAGTCTGTAGACCAGGGACGGGACGGGCCGTTCTGCTTACTCAGGACAAGAAGTGCTTTGCAAAGGTGCTGTACCTTAGCCTGATCTCTCAGCCTTTGGCAACTTCAGGATGTTTTTAGGCTAGACTTGGGGCTATTAGTTTGAATAGGATTTGTGTTTCTTCTTCCCCTAGTGTTTCTTAACTGGCAACTAGGGTCCCCGGGTTCGTTTCAATTATAAATCTGATTGCTCTTTTGCTCTTTGTGTGTACACAGGCATTATCTGGAATGGGACATTTGTGGCGAAAAGTGCACACGGTCTGGGTGAACATCGGGGGTCTTCACGCAGCAGTTTATCTTCTGAAACGGACGCCTCAAGCTTTTGTTCACTTTCATAACAAGATGAAGAAAGAGGAAGTCCATGGTCATGCAAAGGATGAAGATGATTAATAGTGTTTATACTCTCCAACACTGGAAATGTCAGCGTGAAGCGCTTGCTCTGAGAGAAGAATAGTCTTAACAAAAGTGCAGTCTGTACTATTTAAACAAGTCCAAAGCTCTGTACCTTGGTTAGCAAAAGATGTAAATGTAGTGTGACATAAAGGTTTTGAGGAAACAGCTTTTCCTTGGAACTATTTTGAAGTATTTTGGGCAATTTAGTATTTTTCTTAAGATGCTTTGAAGATGAAAAATCACTGGTCAACTTTAAAGTGCTCTAGTGTCTAGGTTTGAGAATGTTTTATTTTTCAGGTTTTATGGTCTGTTTTCCATTGTGGGAAGTCAAAAGCCACCTTGGCGTAGAAGAAGGGCAGACAACATAATTCATAGGTAGATCTTAGGACACAACTTATTGCCTTTGCAGCCTTGCTATTCAGTCGCTCAGTTCTCTTTACCTCAGCCCCAAAAAATGAAGCATTGTAGCCTGGCGCACACCTGTCATCCCAGTACTTGGGAGGCTGAGACAGGAGGATCGCGGGTTCACGGCCAGCCTAAGCAACTTAGTGAGGCCCTCGGTAACTTAGACCATTTCAAATATAAAAAAATAAAATAGGACTGGGGTGTAGCTCAGAGGTAGAATGCCCCTGGGTTCAATTCCCAGTAAAAAGAAGCATTCTTATATTGTGTGAAGTGTTGGCCCCATGACAAGATGAAATCTGACAAGACCTATATAAGAAAGTTTACAATTTGCCTTAAAAATAAAATATGCATCTGTTTATTAAGTAAAATATGCATCTGTGTATAATTAATACGCAACTAAAAGTTGAATTTATGAAAGATTGCAAAGATAAATGTACTCTTTATATTTGTAACAATAAATAAATACAATTTACTGTTTGTAAATACTACCAGTAAACACTGGTAGATGAGGTATCGGACCAATAAGCCAAATTAAAAGAAATTTCTATTTATTTAAGTCCACAGAAGTCTGTGTTCATTTCCAAAGCCAAACATAAACATGTTAAAGAATTGTTAAAAGGATGAGAAAAAAACTATCTTTGAATGAAAAAATTTGGAGCCGAGTGTGGTGGCACACATTAGTAATCCCAGTACTTGGGAACCAGAGACAGGAGGATTGCAGGTTCCCGGCCAGCCTCAGCTACTTAGTGAGGCCCTCTGCAACTTAGTGAGACCCCATTTCAATATAAAGAATAAGGCCGTGCGTGGTGGCGCACGCTTGTAATCCCAGTACTTTGGGAGGCGGAGACCGGAGGATCTGGGTTCGCAGCCAGCCTCAGCTCGAGCACGCGCATGCGCGCTCTCTCTCTCTCCTTCGTGAGGCCCTCCGCAAGTTCGTGAGACCTGGTTTCAAAATAAAGTATAAAAAAATAGGGCCGGGGGTGTAGCGCGGAGGTAGAACGCCCCTGCATTCAATCCCCAGTACCGCAAAAAAAAAAAAAAGAATAAAAAATTGGGCTGGGGATGTAGCTCGGGGGGTAGAATGCCCCTGGGTTCAATCCCCAGTACTACAAGAAAAAGAGAAAATCAGTCCTAGTCAAATGGTGCTTCCCTGGACAGAGTAGTTGGGGTTTTATGTATAATCCTTCATAGTAGCCAATTTATTTTGGAGTATCTGTATGCATTCAGCTTACATGTTCAGTGTCATGTTGGAATGTAACAGTACTATTCATCGACCTTTTGATGTCTCCATTGAGAATAAGCACACAGTATTTCCTTTGAAAGAACAGAGTTCAAACTGGGCGTGGTGGTGCACACCTGTAATCCCAGTACTCGGGATGAGACTGGAGGATTGCAGGTTCAAGGTCAGCTTCAGCAATTTAGGAGACTCTCAGTAACCTAGCCAGACCGTTTCAAAATTAAAAAAAAAAAAAAAGACTGGAAGTGTAGCTTGGAGGTAGAATGCCTCTCAGTTAAATCCCCAGTTAACACACACGCATACACACATATACACACACATACACACACCAACAAAAATAGAGTTCACACTGGCAGTGTGTTCAACAATCCCAGTCGGGTTTCTCTTAGATCTAATACCCCACACTTGAGAATAAATTTGAAAAAAGACATTTATAAAGGTTTTCTCTCCTTGACTGGTATTTTTAGCATTATCAGAATTCATAGCTGCATTAAAGGGTTGAACATTAACAACTTTTTACCCATGACTAACCACTTAGAGGCCTGGTCAGCAGTCCACAGAACCAGAAAGTACAAGGACCATGTATGTTTTCACCACTGATTACCAAGTACCTGGCATTGTAACTGTCACAGAGTGCACATTTGATATTAGCTGAAAAAAATGAATATTTTTCCATATTGGCCTAGTTTATAAGTAAATACATTGTTTTTTGTGTGTGGTATTGGGGATTGAACCCAGGGGCATTCTATTTCTGAGCTACACCCCCAGCCCTATTTTTTATTCTTTATTTTGAAACAGGGTCTCACTAAGTTGCGGAGGGCCTCATTAAGTAGCTGATGCTGGCTGCGAACCCGGATCCTCCTGTCTCAGCCTCCCAAGTACTGGGATTGTAAGTGTGTGTCACCATGCTCGGCTGCTAAATGTATTAATTTTTTTTTTTTTTTTTTTTGCGGTACCAGGGATGGAACCCAGGGGCATTCTACTTCCGAGCTATACCCCCGTCCCTATTTTTTATACTTTATCTTGAAACCGGGTCTCAAGAAGTTGCGGAGGGCCTCACTAAGTAGCTGAGGCTGGCC
>PVJS01053367.1:0-13309 GCA_004027185.1 Glis glis | reverse complement strand
GGAGGCGGAGACCGGAGGATCCGGGTTCGTGGCCAGCCTCAGCTCTCTCTCTCTCTCTCTCTCTCCGTCTCTCTCTCTCTCCCTGTCCCTCTCTTTCTCTCTCTCTCTCCCCCTCTCTACTTAGTGAGGCCCCCTGCAACTTCGTGAGACCCGGTTTCAAAATAAAGTATAAAAAAATAGGGCCGGGGGCGTAGCGCAGAGGTAGAACGCCCCTGCGTTCAATCCCCGGTACCGCAAAAAAATAAAAAAATAAAAAAATAATCAGTGAAAGTTTAATGTATGTTAGGAACAGTGGTATCATTCACGTGCACATATTTTGCCTCGTTGCTCATGTGTTTCTATGATTTTGCTGTATACAATCTTTTTCATTTTCATGTAGACAAATGACTTTGTCTTTTTCTTTATGGCTTTTGGGCTTTTTGCTTGAAAGATATTTTTAAATTTCAAAATTAAAAGCTTTTCACCATGGCTGGGGGTCTGGGGGTATCACCTAGTGGTAGAGCACTTTCCTAGCATGGTTTGAACTCCAGCATCAAAAAACAAAACAACAACAACAAAACACACACACACAATAAAATGCAAAACACACAAAAACAAAAAAAAATCTTTTTCCCCCACATCTGTCTTTTTTTATTACTTGAATAGCCAATGCATATAGAATTTAGTTTTAGTGAAAAGTGGAAGGTTATGGACTTTTTCCTCCTGAATGTCTGGCTAATGAATTATCTCAGTTATAATTACTGAATAATACACTGCCTGCCCCCACTATACTTTATTTAAATACCTCACACCATATGCTAAATTCACCTATACAGACTGATCAATCATTATCCAACTATTCCTTTAAATCAATCTGTATGTCCATTGCTTTCTTAATTGTCAAACCTTTATAGAATATTTTACATGTGGCAAGACAAGTTCTGTATTATGATTTTTCAAGAGAAATATATATATATATAAATATATATATATATATATATATAATCTCCAAATTTAGGGAGAACAGGCATTAACATCGAATCTTCCAATCCAAGAATAGAAAAGGCCTCTTTACTTATTCAAGTTTTCTTTTATGTTATTCAACCAAATTGTGTCACTTCTTTACATAAGTGTTATGGATTTCTTACTAGAGCTGGTATGTGAGTAGCACAGAGGGTGAACTTAAAAATCAGTTTCTCTCCACAATCACTATTATCATGCATCGCTGTGATGAGGAGATGGAGGAAGTCTCCCTGTTTGAGGAGAAGTAGGTAGGATCAAAGCAAAGTTGAGAAATAATGTCTAGACCTTATAATTTTCAACAGTTGTCTACCTGTCTGTGTTCACACTGGGGATAACTGCAGCTTTAGGAAAACATTCTTACCTCCTGGCAAAAGATCATTCCAATGTCATCTAAGGAGTAGCTTTTCCAGATATCTTCAGATACAGAATTGGGCGTGTGCTCCTTCTTGGAATTTTTGGCTTGTTGATTCTCCCGTGAGAACTCTATTAAAAAAAATAAAATTAGTCTAAGCTCTATCGTGTTCTAGGATAAACCTTAGATAGAGCGAAAGGTACACTAGAGTAATAAAACCATAAAAGTAGTAGAAGAAAATTATGATGACAGTTACGCAATACATAATCTTGATGCGAGAAGGACTTTCCAAGGAAAACATTAAAGCCAGAAATCATCTAAATAATGGACAGGTCTGATAATATAAATATTTAATTTTTGTTTGGTTGAGTATTCACACAAATAACACTGAAAGAAAAACAAGTGGGAAAAAGTATTGTTAATATACATGAGAACTGTAGGTTTATTTTCATAACCTGTGATTGGTTCTTAAGACTCAATAAGGTAAATATAAATATACAAAAGACTGCTTGGGTCAGAGACAGGTAATTCATATAAAAGAACTTAAAAAGTCCATGGCTCAAACTCACTGGTAATTTAAAAAGTCTAATTTTATAAAGTTAACATATTTTCTACTTGTCAAATAGGCAAGACTTAAAGAGAATGGTAAGAACCAATTCTGGCTTCTGTATAAGAAAACTGGCACTTAAATGTCCTTAAATCCTCTTCTAGGACTTTATACTCATGGACTAACAGGACCCCTCAAAGAATGCATATGAACATGGACAGAAATTTTCTGCACTGAGAGAAAAAAAAAATGAAACACTCTAACTGCCCATTAGTAAAAGATGAATTTTATAAATTAATGGTTCATCCAGCCTGTAAAATAGAACCTAGACATTAAAAACGAAAGATGCATGTATAATTTCATAAATGTGGAAATTTTCCTTGCTACATATTGTTTCAGGATTGAATAAAGGACAATCAACATAATTTTCATTTTAATACTGATTTTTTATATCTTCCTATTCATCCATCCATCCATGTAAATGCAACAGGAAAACCAATCCAGGAGGATAATACACCCAATAGAATACAGTGGGAGGCGTCAGGAGGTAGGATTACAGGGGATTGCTGTTTTGTGTTTTTGTGTTTTCTGGCTTTTGTCAAACAAGCATGTATTACTTTTATAATGAAAGAAAATAAAATAAATCTAAAATATAACCATTTTCTCCTGCGAAGTCGACTGCAGAGAATCACAAATGGTTTCCCAGATTTATTTCCTAAAACGTCTGCAAATAAGCTCCGGCCTAATTAAGCACACTTCATTCAGCTGCAGCTGACAACCTGCCTGTCACTGGAACTCCAGTGCTTCGCTCCAAAAAAGAAAAAAGAAAAAAAAATAAAAACAAAGAAAAAGACAGTCTCCTGCAGTGGGTCCCTCTGGGGACATAATGAAACACGAAGTTGGTCTTTCCCACCTGGTCTGGGATGCTAAGGCCTCTCGGTGAGCTGACCACTTAGGGCGTGCGTGGACTTTCAGAATGTGCAAGCCGCAACAGGCTGTGTTGAAAGATGAGTATCACGCCTGATCCGGCTCACCAGGGTTGCCAGGTCCGGCTTCATCCTGTCTCGCTCCACTCTGTGATGCTGAGACACACACACACACACACACACACGCACGCATGCACACACACACACACCGCTCTGTGTTCTGAGGGTGGAGAGGTTGGTAAGGCGGGAAGGGATGTGTGCCCTTGGGAAGTGCCCCTGGGAACTGTGCTGACAGGTGGGACTCAGTTCCGTCCCCTCCCTTGGTTCCTTCTCTTCACAGTGACGCCAGGTCCCATTCTCCAGGGCAGCTTAACAATTCCTACCACCTTCTGGTTTTCCCAGGCTTCGACTGTAGGATTCTTTTCTTCTTTTTTCGGGGCTGGGGATGGAACCCAGGGCCTCCCGCAGGCTAGCAAGTGCTCCAGCCCTGAGCTCCAGCCCCAGCCCCGCTCCAGGGCACTCGTGCTGGCTCGAGTGAGTGGCAGAGAGAGGTGGTTTAGGCAACAGGAAAGCTGCCCCACAGCATTTCTTCATGTGCCCAAAGAGATGCTGAATGAAGGACTCAAGTGAAGCCAAAACAGAAATATGCAACACGAGTAGCAGATACTGTTACTGTCTTTGGGAAAGTCAAAGAGAATGAGAGGCTGCAACCAGAGACTCCCTTGCAGAGGCGAGGACAGCACTGGACCTATGAGCGGCTCTTGGCAGTTAGTTCTCATCTAACACATTTACCCAAAACAAGAACACACAGTCGCAAATTTTACCCTATCATTCACAATTCATAAAGTGAGTTCACATTAGCATTAGAAATGGATATAAAGAATTATATAGAATCGTGCTTAATTATGAAAGTGACATTTTTGAAGCAAATGCCAATAGGTGACATATATTTTAAAATTCCAGCTGGGCGTGGTGGCACACACTTGTAATCCCAGTACTTGGGAGGCTGAGACTGGAGGATCGCAGGTTCGCGGCCAGCCTCAGCTACTTAGTGAGGCCCCTTGCAACTTAGCAAGACCCTGTTTCAAAATAAAGAATAAAATTCCTACTCTCTTCAGAATAGCTTCCAAAAATGCTAAAAACCACCCGGTGCGGTGGTACATGCCTGTAATTCCCAGTAGTTAGGAAGCTGAGACAGGAGGATCTCAGGTTCAAGGCCAGCCTCGGCAAGGCCCTCAGCAATTTAGCAAGACCTTGTCTACAAATAAAAAATAAAATAGGGCTGAAGGTATAGGTTGGTAGTAGAATGCCCCTGAGCCCAATCCCCAGTACCAAAAATTTAATAAATAAAAATAAAAATGCTTAAAAACCATCATACAGAAAACACATATTATTAAAAAAAACTGGTGCGTTATCACGTCACTCTAGAAAAATTTGAGGCAGTATAGACTCCACATTTCTGCCCCTGCCCAAGGCTGGGGGTCACAGGAACCATTCCCCGGCAGGGATCCTAAGTCAGTAACAGGTGGAGCCGTCTTCATAGGACAAAGGGGACAGCAGCGGCTCTGGACACAGGTCGCCCAGATTTTTTTTTGTGTGCGTGGTACCGGGGATTGAACGCAGGGGTGTTCTACCTCTGCGCTACGCCCCCGGCCCTATTTTTTATACTTTATTTTGAAACCGGGTCTCACGAAGTTGCGGAGGGCCTCACTAAGGAGAGAGAGAGAGAGAGAGGGAGAGAGAGAGCGAGAGAGCTGAGGCTGGCCGCGAACCCAGATCCTCCGGTCTCCGCCTCCCAAAGTACTGGGATTACAAGCGAGCGCCACCAAGCCCGGTGGTCGCCCAGATTTGATTTGATTTGATTACCGACTCTGCCGCTCCCAAGCTATGCAACCTGGTGCCTCTGTTTCCTCATTTACAAAAAGAAAGGGAGGCAGTATCTGTGACATGGAGGTGCCACGAGGCTCCTGGGCGCTAATGCATGTCCTTGCTGGGCTCCTGGTAGACACTCAGAGATATGAGCCACAGATCGATGAACAAGAAATTTCTTAATGATAGGAGACACGGAAGAACAATATCAACCAGAGAGAAAAACTCAGAATTAGATGGTGCAATTCAGGAGCAAATTAGAAAAAAAATCACTTCCAGTACAAAATAAAGTATTATTAACATCAATCACCATGAAATTTGCTAAGAATAGCTATTAAGTGTTCTCACCACACATTGAAAAAGTTATCTATGTGAGGTGAAGGATGTGTCAGTTAACTTGGTTGCAGTATCATTTCATGATATATACGTGTATCATATTATATGCTTTATATACCTTAAATTTTATTTGTGAATTACATCTCAATAAAGCTGGAATAAATCATTTCATAAGTAAAGAATAAACTAAAGAAACACAAGAGCAAATAAATGCAACAGTAATGGGAGATGAGAAAAATTACATGAAGGAAGGAAGGAAAGGAGGAGGGGAGGGAAGGAGGGAGGGAGGGAGGGAAGGAAGGAAGGAAGGAAGGAAGGAAGGAAGGAAGGAAGGAGGGAGGGAGAGAGGGAGGGAAGAGAAAGAAGGAAAGGAGGAGAGGAGGAGGGAAGGGAAGGAAGCAAGCAAGCAAGGAATGGCAGCAGGCAGGCAGGCTGGCTCACTTGTAAGAAAGGAACCATCTAAAAGAGAAGAGAAGAAACCAGATCCAAGATACACATAATATGAATCAATAAGAAGAGAATCAAACAATGGAATAAAACAAATACTAAAAATTACAACTCAAGAATTTATTCTGCCGGGCATGGTGGCGCACGCTTGTAATTCCAGTACTTCGGGAGGTGGAGACCGGAGGATCTGGGTTCGCGGCCAGCCTCAGCTCCCTCTCTCTCTCTCTCTCTCTCTACCTAGTGAGGCCCTCCACAACTTCGTGAGACCCGGTTTCAAAATAAAGTATAAAAAAAAATAGGGCCGGGGGTGTAGCGCGGAGGTAGAACGCCCCTGCGTTCAATCCCCAGTACCGCAAAAAAAAAAAAGAAAAAAAAAACAAAATAAAGTATAAAAAATAGGGCCGGGGGTGTAGCGCGGCGGTATAATGCCCCTGGGTTCAATCCCCGGTACCGCAAAAAACAAAAAAAAAAAGAATTTATTCTGAAATAAAAGAGACTCAAGTCTGCAAATTTAAACAGTGCACAGTGTACTCAGGAACTCAACTATGAGTGTCTAATACCATGGAATAGTCTTGCAAAAGTACTGGGTTTTAAATTTTTTTAAAAAAAATCTCTGGACATCCAGGCAAAAAGTTCAAGTTACACATAGGGTAATAAAACCAGATCGGCATCAGACTTTTCCTCAGTAAAACTTCATGTCATCAGACAATTGGATGAAGAAATTTAGAACATTTAAGAAAACTTGAGCCAAGGATTTCATATCCAGAATAACTGGCTTTTCAAATGTGAAGGCCGCAAACTTAGAAACAAGTGAGAAATAAGAGAATGTGGCTTCTGTGAGCATTTCCTGAGGAACCTACTAGAAAACACGCTTTAATAACCAGTTGACTGGGAGACGAAAGAATCAACTGAGCCGGGTGTGGTGGCACACGCTTGTAATCCCAGTATTTGGGAGGCTGAGACAGGAGGATCGCAGGTTCGCGGCCAGCCTCAGCTACTTAGTGAGGCCCTCCGCAACTTAGTGAGACCCTGTTTCAAAATAAAGAATGAAAAATAGGGCCGGGGGTGTAGCTCGGAGGTAGAATGCCCCTGGGTTCAATCCCCAGTACTAAAAAAAAAAAAAAAAAAAAAGGAATCAACTGAACAAATGTGGTAATGCTTTCACTCCTGATGTGGTAATCTTATGGAAACTGGGTCAGCGAGATGGCGCCTCTGGGCTTGAGTAGAAAGAGCTGGAAGGTGAGCCCAGCGGGACGTGGCCGCGGAGCTGCTTCTGATGGCATTCCTCTCTCGGTGGCTGACGCTCTGGCTTCCTTGGCTTTCCCCAAAACAAGTCAGTCAGGTGGGAATTCCAATTAGCAAATCCATGATCCAAATAAAATTATTTCTGACACAACCCAACCCAGAGAGCTGTGTGGATCCTGGCAGATTCACAGTGTGGGCTGAGGATTTTGAGCAGACAGGACGGCAGGGGAAGCTGAGCAGCTGGGGCCAGCGCTGCATCCTTCCCTGGTACTTACTTACCAGTAAGCAGGCGTCTGTGCTGAGAGCTGTAGGGTGATGCGCCATAGCCCCGAACTACTGCATCTCGTGTGTGTGTGTGTGTGTGTGTGTGTGTGTGTGTGTGTGTGTTACTGGTAGTGTGTACTGGTAGTGTGTGTGTTAGAAGTAGAACCCAGGGGCATTCTACCTCTGAGCTACACCCCCAGCCCTACTTTATTTTTAATTTTGAAACAGGGTCTCACTAAGTTGCTGAGGCTGGCCTTGAACCTGCGATCCTCCTGTCTCAGCCTCCCAAGTACTGGGATTAAAGGTGTGCACCGCCAGGCGTGGTGGCGCATGCTTGTAATCCCAGTACTTTGGGAGGCGGAGACCGGAGGATCCGGGTTCGCAGCCAGCCTCAGCTCTCTCTCTCTCTCTCTGTCTCTCTCTCTACTTAGTGTGGCCCTCTGCAACTTCGTGAGACCCGGTTTCAAAATAAAGTATAAAAAATATAGGGCCGGGGATGTAGCGCGGAGGTAGAACACCCCTGCGTTTAATCCCCGGTACCACAAAAAAAAAAGAAAGGTGTGCACCACCATACCCAGCACTACTGCATCTTTAATTTAGAACATCCACCAAAAAAAGAAGGTTTTGCTTCTCACTGAAGAATTTGATTTAAAGTATAAAAGTGATAGAATAAGTATTTGATAGGAAAATAGGTGTGACTAAGATTTTTAAGTTTTTGTGAATAAGATAGTTTTAAGATGATCTCTGTGCCTGGGTCGTGGGTGACAGGTTAGAGTAGGCTCAGGCCGTGACTTTGCCAGTTAGGAGGAAGCCACAGAGACTGAAGCGGGTGCTGTGAGTACAGGAACATGCGGGAGAATGACGGACACGGGTCCTCCATTTGATCAAAGGGGCCTTTCACTGTGAGACGCAGCATTATTTCACAGATCATCAATAAAGTCGGCTGCCAATTGATAAAATGCAGAGAGAGAGAGAGAGAGAGAGAGAGAGAGAGATCGCAGGTGAAATTAAACTGTATTATGGAACTTGTCCTCTTAAATGGTAGGTAGCAAGATAGAGAGAAGCAGGTGGGCGGGACTTGGCGACCTTGAGCGCCCACCCCAGGGGAATGACGCTGTCCTGATGCAGGGAAACCACCCGCCGCCATGAGAACAGCGGGGTCTCACGGAGACCCCACCCGTGGGAAAGGTTCCAACGTGGAGAAAATGACGCTGATGCACAAAGCCGTGATACAGAAAGAAAGTGACCTCCCCACGTGCGCCACGCATCGGGGGAAAGTTCCAGACTGAATAAAGCTTGAGCGCCACATTTCCCATGCCCGGAAAGGGAATGTCCTCAGACTCTGTCCTGCAGCGGAACTTCTTCACTCCGGGCCATTTCTCACCCCAGAGAAGCAGCACTTTCCAGAGTCTCTCTCCTGAACATCACCCCACCCTTTCTGTGGAATGTGACCCCCTTTTTATCACGCCCTTCTTTTACACTGTGCCACCATTTCCCTAAATAAACCTCTTATATTCCCCTACACATGCGTTCCGTGTGTGTGTGTGTGTGTGTGTGTGTGTGTGTGTGTGTGTTGCTGGGGATTGAACCCAGGGGCATTCTACCTCTGAGCTACACCCCCAGCCCTATTTTATTTAGAAACAGGGTCTCGCTAAACTGATGTGAGTCTCACTGAGTTGCTGAGGCTGGCTTTGAACCTATGATCCTCTTGTCTCAGCCTCCCAAGTACTGGGATTACAGGCGTGTGCCACCACACCCAGCTGTTCTGTTGGAATTCTTTCTCTCAGGAAGGAAGAACTGAGGAAGAGAGATCACCGCCCTTTAATATTATTTCTAGGAGAGATTATGGCCCAGTAACAATAATACCTAATGAAATAGGTAGAAGCAAGAGCCGTGCGTGGTGGTGCACACTTGTAATCCCAGTACTTGGGAGGCTGAGGCAGGAGGATCACAGGTTCGTGACCAGCCTCAGCCACTTAGTGAGGCCCTCAGCAACTTAGACCCTGTTTCAAAATAAAGAATAAAAAAATAGGACTGGGGGTGTAGTTCGGAGGTAGAATGCCCCTGGGTTCAATCCCCAGAACTGCAAAAAAAAAAAAAAGAAATAGGTAAAAACAAAACAAATAATAACAACAAAAGAAACAGTAAAAATTAGCCACAGAACAAAACTACTTTAATCTGAGCAGCCAGAAAATTTCGCTTCCAATTACGTGGATTCGCTCCTATTAAACCAACCCTCTCAGCAGATAACAATGATAAACTCTGGGCAAAATATAAACAAAACTATCTGGAGGCGCGGGAGCAGCTGAAAGCAGACACCAACTGAAGGCGACAGAGGACGAATGAACAGCAGGCGGCGTGTTCTTGTCATTTGGCTTTCTGCCCGAGGGCAGGCCGCAGCTGGAAGCGCTAAGTGGGGAACCTGCAGAGGTCTGCGGGCTTTAGGAACCAGAAAAGAGCTCAGGGCTGCCGCAGCTGCAGGAAAGGGGGGAAGGAAAGACCCCAAAGAAGAGAGGCATACAGGGGGCTCTCCAGAGTCTGTGAATAAACTTTGCCCAAATTTCTGGGCAACCTCTGAAGACAGATGTGCAGAGAGACACCATGCTGCCCAGCTAAGATGACAGCACAGATTCCAGGCGGCACCCTCGTCCTGTAGGACAGAGTCTGAGCACAGCCGTGGAAACAGGCTGCTGAAACAAAAGCTTGAGTTCTGCAGAGGAATAGAAAAGAATCCATAGTCTCTGTAATGCAAAAGTGACTATACTCAGGATAAATGAAACAGGAGACAGTGATCTATGTTTAAGAAAAATCTAATCGGTAAAGACCAAACCCAAGACATAAATGTCGGGATTAGCAAATAAAAAAATTAATGCAAAAGTTACTATACTCGGGATAAATAAAACAGGAGACCATGATCTACATTTAAGAAAAAAGTTAATCAATAAAGACCAAACCCAAGACATAAATGTTGAGATTAGCAAATAAAAAAATTAATGCAAAAGTTGCTATACTCGGGATAAATGAAAGAGGAGACCATGATCTACATTTAAGAAAAAAAGCTAATCAATAAAGACCAAACCTAAGACATAAATTTTGGGATTAGAAATTTAAAAAATTAAAGCATTTTAATAGTCTTAATTTTTTCAATACAGTATTTAAGAATATATACTTCTAAGCCAGGCATGGTGATGCATGCCTGCAATCCCAGTATTTGGGAGACTGAGACAGCAGGATTTCAGGTTCAAGGCCAGCCTCAGCAACCTAGAGAGAGCATTTCCAAACAAACAAACAAACAAACAATAAATAAATAAATAAATAAATAGGGTTTAGGGTGTAGCTTAGAGGTAGAATGTCCCTGGGTTCAATCCCCAGTCTCTCTCTCTCTCTCTCTCTCTCTCTCTCTCTCTCTCTCTCTCTCACACACACACACACACACACACACACACACACACAGAATATATACTTCTAATGAATGTAGACAGGAAACCTCAATGGAACAAGGAGAGCTATAGCAGTGTATTCTGTGTGCATGGCGTGCATAAAAGCAGTGTAGGACAGCGATATAATGAGGGACAGGACAGAAAAATTGGGAAAATGCTGTTGTAAAGTCCTTATACCTCATGGAATCAGTATAATATTGCTTAAAGGTAGATTCTGATTAATTAAAGATGTATATTGTAAACCCTAGAACAATCACACAAAAAATAATAAATAAAAGGTCAACAGAAAAAGTAAAGCTGAATTGAAAATGCTCGTTTTACCCAAACTTTTGAAATTAATGCAAACTTTATAGCAATACAAGGAGGGGGTGCTGAATAGAGAAAGAAGAGGAAGAACATACTGTACAAAAGGCGAGGTCCCACCTAGGAAGAAAACGTAAGTCAAGACAAAAGTTCCGGACTGTCTTGCCAGGTGCGGTGGTGCACACCTGTAAACCCAGCACTTGGGAGGCAGAGACAAGAGGATCACAGGTTTGAGGCCAGCCTCAGCAACTTAGTGGGACTCTGTTTCAAATTTAAAAATAAAAGGGTTGGGGGT
This sequence comes from Glis glis, assembly GCA_004027185.1. NCBI lineage: Eukaryota > Metazoa > Chordata > Mammalia > Rodentia > Gliridae > Glis > Glis glis. The sequence goes on along the minus strand of PVJS01053367.1, from coordinate 2,283 downwards.
GTAGCTCAGGGGTAGAATGCCCCTGGGTTCAATCCCCAGTACAAAAAAAAAAAAATTTACAGAATGACTAAGAACACGAATTTGGTAAAATAAGAGCTCAATAATGAGATAATAAACAATAAAATAAGATGGCAAACAATAGAGCTGACCTAAGGAAATGCCACAGAGCTAATGAATTAGAAACAGGAAGAGAACAACTTGGGTGACAAATTCTAGGTGTAAAGACCTAAGGTGACCATCGTGGACACACAGGAGAATAGAGCCCTTCCTTGAAGAGAGTTTAACAGATGTGGAAAACAGGCAGGCCAGCGTGGGGATCATCTGTATCCTTGAGGTTAAAAATCTAGAACATGGAAGATTTGTTCAAAGATATGTAATATTACTTTAAAAATCTTGAAGAAAGAATCAAACCTGCCAATTGAAAATATACTGTGTTCTGGAAAATTGATGCAGAAGGCACGGCACTAAGACACAATCTAGTGATGCTACTGACAATCACAGAGAAAAGGTTGTTTGGGCAGCCAGCTAGACAGAGCTGACCACCAACAAGGGAGACAGGCCTCAGACTCCATCCCAGTAGGCCACAGGTCCAGGTCTGTGACATTCTGAAAGGGAAACGTGTAACCTTGGATATTGATTGGGTTTTTGAAAGGCGAGGGGTGGTGGGGATTGAACCCAGGGCCTCGCATATGCTAGGCAGCACTCTACCACTGAGCTACAACCCCAGCCATTTTTATTTAATTTTGAGACAGGGTCTCACTGAGTTGTCCAGGCTGGTCTTGAACTTGTGATCCTCCTGCCTCAGCCTCCCCGATAGCTGGAATCACAGGTATGAGCCACTGCACCCAGCGAATGTGTAGACATTATATCCAGCCCAGATGTGTTCACCAGAGATTGAACCCACGCACATTCTACTTCTGGGCTAACCCATCAGCCCTTTTTTATTTTTTACTTTAAGGCAAGGTCTCACTAAGTTGCTGAGAGCCTCCCTAAGTTGCTGAGACTAGCCTCAAACCTGCCATCCTCCTGTCTCAGCCTCCCAAGTACTAGCATTATAGGCATGCACCACCACGCCCGGCTGCAATTTCTATTCTTTTGATCCACTAAAGTGAGACATAAATTCTTACATAAAATAGCATCTACATGACCCCATTTCTACAAATGGATTTCTCTCTCCCTCTCTCTCCTTTCCATATATACTGGGGAAGGTGTCAGGAATAGCACGGGCAGTGGTTATTTCTGGGGAGTGGAACTGACTCCACGGTCTGTTTCAATCTTTTTGCATTAGTACCGGCCTCACAGGGCCGTGGGGAACACAAAAAAAAGATGATCCGGGCACCTGCTCAGCATAGAGCCGGCATGAGCAGTTTAAGCAGTAGAGTTGTGGAGTCCGCTGCAAGCGACCTGGGTGAGCAAAACCAGCTGAAACCCGAGACCCTGTCTCATCTTTTTCCGCTTGCTAGTGAGGCCGTGGAAGGTGCTTGGTGACTATTTGCTGAATAGAATTAAGTTGAAACCAGACAAGATGACCTATGAGCCAGTCACAGGTGACAGACCCCTGCGGCAAGAAACCACTAAGGAGATGTCCCTTGAAGTCCAGGGAAATGGGAGGGAGAGTGTCAGACTGTATTATTCGTGCATTCGTCCTCAAAGAACTAGAGCCCTGCTCTTTGCAAAACCACCCAACAGTTGGCCAACTCTGGTCATTACATGAATGAGGCCAGGACAGAGCCCATCGGCAGGCATGAGAACTATTTCTCAAGGGTGTACACTTATCTGGATTTACATGTCTAACATAATTGTAAGCTACTCAACTTTTGACCCCACCCCTTTTTTTGGTACCACGGATTGAGGCCAGGGGAATTCTATGTCTGAGCTATACCCCCAGCCCTTTTTATTTTTTATTTTGAAACAGGGCCTCACTAAGTTGCTGAGGCTGGTCTTAAACCTGTGATCCTCCAGTCTCAACCTCCCAAGTACTGGGATTACAGCCGTGCGCCACCACGCCTGGACTCTTGGCCCTTTCACATTGAGATTCTTCCCATTAAAGGAACATGTGTTCATTATCAAATAACACTCAGAGACATCTCACTTAAGACAATCTGTGAGTTTGGGGGGACATTTTCCAATCATATACTGATTCCACAAATACTTTCTTTTTTTTTTTTGTGGTACCGGGGATTGAACGCAGGGGCGTTCTACCTCCGCGCTACGCCCCCGTCCCTATTTTTTATACTTTACTTTTAAACCGGGTCTCACGAAGTTGCGGAGGGCCTCACTAAG
>PVJS01053366.1:0-13309 GCA_004027185.1 Glis glis | reverse complement strand
AAAAAAAAAAAAAAAAAAGAAAGGCAAACCCCAGGCCCCACCCCGGGGCCTGATGAGTCAGAATCTGCACTTTTACATGATGCCCAGGTAATTACTATGCACATTAGAGTCTAAGGAGCACAGATAGGGAACCATCAAGTTCAACTGCTTCATTTTACAGTTGAGGAAGTATCAGACCCAGGCAACATGAGTGACCTGTAAAGGTTTGATATCCTCACCTGTGACTCATACCTCTGGATTCCAGTGTTCTAAAGCTCCTACTTCTGGAGTTTTCCTCCTTACATTACTCTTCTGTGGAACTGCAGAAATTTAACTTTAAATAAATAGGAATCTACATCATGCAAGAAACTATCATACTGGTTGTACTTGTTTGCCACAAAAGTCTATCCTTTCAATATTTTTTAACACATTTACAAGACGCTGGAAACAGGAATCTAGACATCTGTTTCACAGGAGTGGGCTTGCTCCACGCCTGTGCCAGAGATGAGTGACCACACTGATAGTGTGCGGAAATGGACACCATGCATTCCAGGTTGAGCTGTGGTCCCTGTGTTTTTGCATCTTTCAGGTTCAGTGATGCAGACCAAGCTGCTGTTCTCCTCTGACTTCTAGTTCCCACTTCATTCAATGCTCCTGAGTCCTGGCTTACACATGGCCCTGCCTTGGAGTTCTAGAGTCCAACCACATGAGTATCAATCCAAGAAAAGGAAGTAGAACCACTTAAAAAATCTTAAAAGCTTCTTTGAGTTGCTATTGATATGTTGGGGTTTCAATGCATCTTTTAAACCAGTTCTATCCACACCTTGCCAGTCTGGCCATTACATACTGTCTATAAAAGATTTGGAGCCATTTCATTTTTAACTAGGAGGGTTTTATTATGAGTATTGTCCCTAGACTTCAGCCATAAAAGTAGGTAGTAAAGAATATTCAGTCATATTCGAGTTCCGTCACTGCTGTGCCACTTATGTCCCCAGGTCTGAAAAGGACCGATGTGCACTTGAATCGGTCTGTGTTTGACAGACATCTGTCTTCACTCACATTTGAATACCAACGGGCACCCTCCAAACCTATGGTGGCTTTTCTGGAAAAAATATTAATTTCTCCAAGTGCGAAGATATTGGATGTACTTTTGTCCACAACTATTGTTTTGTTCTGCATATTTAGAAATCAGAAAGGAATTTGTTGGATACAAAAGAAAAACACTGCACTAAAGAAGGCAGGGCTTAAAAATGTAAAAGAGCAATTAAATCAAATAATTCAAGATTTGGAATGAAGATCTGGAAAGAATATTAAAATTTTGCTGAAAGCAAAAAGATAGATTTATTGAACACAGGACAGACTGACCTATGTTCTACCACTTCCTAAAGAAATCTCAAGAGAGACCACTTTATTGAAGAGAGCCAAAGGGGACAGGCTTATTTAAAAGCATTCTCCTTGCCCTCATGGAAGAGTATCATTCCATCGGGTAAGGGAAAGTACAAAGAAAAGATACTGCTAAAGTGCATATCCCAAGGAACCAGTCATGAATTGGTTGAAGTATCAGGTTTTAGGAAACCTTTATTGCATCTTTAGGGTTGTGTTAAGTCAGTATATTTAACACTTACAGTAGGCCCTAATATATGGTAAGTGGGATGTAAATCTACCAGCACTGGGCTCATATTCCCAAATTCTCCCACAGCAACAACTGAATGAAACTGTTTAAGAGCTGCCCCTGCAGATGAGGCATGAGCTCCCTATTTGCCACAGTCCTCACCACTCCCTATTGTCTCTCGGATACCACAGCCGAGTGCCAGCTGCTGCCTCTTCTCATTGCATAGCACTGTTGTTTTTCTTAGAGTTAAGGGATGGAGATGTAGTTTTACTTACCTCTCTATAAATCCATTAATTTCCTGAGAGTGTTTTGAGATCCCCCTGGCTCACTTCACTCATTTCTGAGTTTGTGACTCTTGTCCCAATGCTACCAACCTATTACATCCACTGGGACCATGACCCCTTCCCCTTTCCTGCTCAATCTGAATCCATTCTTCAAGGCTTCTGCAGCCTTTCTAAGCTCTTTAGTCGCAATCTCTTGCTTTATTATTATGTATACAAAAAATTTGAAACTAGTTCTCTGGACCACAGACCATTTTAGAGCAATGGTAGAACCTTCTGATCGTCCTCCTAATTTTAATTCTTTCAGCATTCATAACATCCAGTTACAGCTTCTCAATATCCTTTCTATTAGAGCCTGAATTACCACTGTCCCCCTCACATCCTCAGCATGGGGAGGGGTCCCCTGGTGGGGAAGAGGAGAGGAGGTGAAAGGTAAAGGTGGCAAAAGAGAAGTGGCTTTGCCTTCCTCATGGGGATCTTCCATCCCCACAGGACCCTCAAATAAATGGAGTAAGTGGTAAAGAGACCAGAGGAAATGAAGGAGACCAAACACTTCCTTCCGGCAAGGGCTTCACGTCCTTCCGGCAGGGGCTTCAGGTCCTTCCGGTAGGGACTTCACTTCCTTCCGGTAGGGACTTCACTTCCTTCTGGCAGGGGCTTCACTTCCTTCTGGCGGGGGCTTCACTTACTTCCGGTACTGCTGAAACTCTTCTGCTTCACCTACTCTGCAACCCAGTGAGGAAGTTGGTGAGTGTGGCCAGGTAGGCCCAGGAGTGAGGAGGTGGCGGCAAGGGGCAGGAGAGTGAAACGTCCTCACCTCTGCTGCTCAGGACTTCCTAACCCCGGGTTAGATAAAGTCAGCGGCTGCGGAGAGGAAGGGGAGCCCAGAAGACACAGGAGGAGAAGGCATGGGCAAAGGCCCTCACGCCTCCCCGCTGTCCTCAAAACCTTTCAGCTCCCTCTCCCCCTGCCTTCTCACTCCCTCCCTTCCCTCAGCCACAGGTATCCTTCTTCCCACAGTTCACTTTGCTCTTTGCCCACATCCTGAAATCCATTAGAAAGAGCCCTTCCAGGGGGCTGGAAGAGCAGCTCCTTTAAGACCGGACCCCCATCTTGTTGGGTTTGGATTTTACCATGCCTACTGTCCCATCCTTGGCAATCAAGCCCACATGAGTGGAACTGGATCATGAAAACCCTGAATTTTAAAATATTTTTCCTGACAGGATCATTGCTATAAATGTTCTCAGCAAACCTCTTGGTGCACGGTATTAAGAAAAATACAAAGTGTCTGTTTATTTCAAGTTCCTAAGTTCAAATTACTCAAGTGTATATTATTTCTCATGCACATGTTTATTGAGACAAGGTGGTGTAAATTTTTACCATGTTTAGTAAGATCAGTTGAAAAAACATTAAAATCTATTTCTAATGGTACTTTAAAATATCTAAAGAGAATTAAGGTCAATCAATTTCACTGTACTTGGAAGGTTTTTCTCCAGCCCTTAGAACTAAGAACTAAGTAAGGCTTCCACCAGGCCCAACCACCTTTCTAATGTATTTTAAGTCATAAGTAGATGTATTCTGGAAATAAGCAGACATTTGGGTTTAGTGGACAGACCAAATCTGAAAAAACATCTAAGGTTAAAAAGGGTTCTCCAAATCTGGAAATATACATTGCATTGGCAAAGGTCCCAGACGCAAAAGTAGCCCTGATTGCCAATCTTTATCCTTTCTTACTTTATCTAAATTACCTCCATGGCTCTTGACTCTTTATACTAAGAGACAGGCTAGTTCAGATGACCTTGTTGATATGGGATTAAAAAAAGCAGTTGACAAAGAAGAAAAATAATTATATAATGAAGAAGAGCCATTGCCACTTATGAAAGATGCTGCTACTTACTAACTTGAATGCAGGAGAGCAAGAGCCTCTTCTGTCCTCATCTTGTAAGCCTTCCCTCTACAGCAGCCAACTGCAGGCTGACAAAATACCAGGCACTACTGTATGCACTTTTCATAGGATAGCAACCCCATGAGGCAAACACCACTATGAGTCCCATTTTACAGATGAAGAACCTGAGGTATTGAGAGGTTAAGTATTTGCTCAGGTCACACAGCTAGCAAGGGTAGGGGAAGTGAGAGAGAAAACTGAATAAAGATAGTCTGGCTACAGAGTACAAGCTCTTACCCTCTCAACCTTTCCTCTATTTTGGCACTCCTTAACTCCCTTATCTTCATTCTTGCTTGCCAATGCTAGATAGAGTTCTGCCCACAGTGGCAGTAGAAGCTAAGAAGTCTCTGATTTCCTGGTTGGGGGAAAGCCTACTCAGAACTCAGTCTTCTCAGGCCTCCCCTTCCAATAGAGATAACACAGATTAGCAGTCAGAGGTAGGACAGGAAGCCTGTACAGATCTGATCCCAAGCAGCCTTTCCATTCCTCGACAACCCCTCCTCTTCTAACCAGCCTAAATGCTCACATGAAAGCATATGGAAGCTAAATATGGAAGCCAAACAAGTAGCCACTTCTTCACTAGTCACATGCTCAGCCTGGAAGTCATCATATTCATGGAATTTTCAATTCCATGTCAGGACTTCCTTCCTTGACGGGTCCCTGCCATCTACTCCTGGATCAGACAAAAATCACTTCTCACTGTAATACTATAGTTTCAATACCATTATCATTTTCAGACAATATTGAATTTCTTGGGAGTTCAATATGAAACATAATGGGTTCACTTCTGAATGTTTACTCTGCAACAAAAATGTGCTAATTAATACAAAGTATATCAGTATTAATAATTATTATTATAGTAATTAATTCTTAATCTTTATTAATCCTTCCCTCATGATAAATTCTGTGAAATTCTTTACTTCCCTTTCCTACTGGGTCAACTATGAGACTCAGGAAAGACACTCGGATTTGGGTCTCTTAAGAGAGAGACCAGTACAAGTGTGTGTGTTGTGGGGTGGTGGTGGCGGCAGGTTTTGACTTGTAAAATTGAAATCGCTTCAGTAGAAAACAAGATGCAGAAGATATATTTCCTCTTAATATGCTTATTACATGACATAAAACAAAATCAACTTCTAAGTACCCCATTGAAACCGTAGATAAACTACTAGAAAGTCTTTAGCAAGGAATGTTAATGCAATTAAAACAATGAAGGAAGTAACTTAAGAAATGCCGAAGGATACAATCTATTTTATCTATGCCTGTTTCATTTTAATGAACAGCTTCAGTAGATAGTGATTTCAGCCCCTCCAATTCTATGGGGGCTCTTACATTCAACAGCTACAAATTCTGCTTAAAAAAGTGTCATACAATGATAAAAAGCAGCCATGGTTGACTGTGGAATTTGGGAGACAATAAGGAATGGTAAGGACTACAGCAATCATGCCTTATCCACAAGCAGTTCTTAAATATTTGTATCTATCTCTTTTGAGGGGACCTGGGAACATGGACCTAGTGTTGGCAGATTATTGGATTTTTTTCCCAAGAGAAGCTATCAACCTGGATTTTTATATGATTATTTCACAATGTTTAAATATATGCTGCAAATATAAATTAAAAATAAAACCCTGCTGCCAACATTAAATGGGTCAACAAAATATGCTTGAGGATGTATGTACCCTCTCCAATAAAATATCTATTCCTTTTGCCCATTTTCTAGTTGCATCATTTTTGAAAAGTCATAGAGTTTCAACACTCCTTTGGTGGACACAGGGTTTGCAAATAACTTTTCCTTCACTGTAGTCTGCTATCTCATACTCAGAGTTTTTTGCAAAGCAAAAAGTTTTAATTTTGATGACATCCTACTTATCACTATTTCTTCTCAAAGAAATAAAAAGAAATGCTTTGCCAGGTGTGGCACTGCACTCCTGTAATCCCAGCTACCTGGGAGGCTGAGGATTCCAAGTCTGAGGACAGTCTGGGCAACTTAGTGGGATCAGTCTCAAAATAAAAATAAAAATGGCTAGGGATGTAGCTCTGGAATAGTGCTTGCTAGCATGCATGAGGCCATGGGTTCAATATCCAGTACAAAGAAGAAGTGTTTTTGCATTTTTTTCAAAAAATAAAACCAGTTGGGCATATTTGTGTGAATCTATTTCTGCATTATTTATCCTGTTCCACTGAACTATGTATGTGTCTATCCCTCTATCAATATGTAGTGTTGATTACTGTTGTCGTAGAAGTCCTATAATTGAGTAGGCTGATTTCTCCCACTCTTTTTCAAGACTGTTTCAGCTATCTTGGCTCCCATCTTTCTATATAACTTTAAGAATAATTTTATCTATGCCTATAAAAAAATCTTGCTGAGATGCTGAAATTTGTTAAGCCAGTATGTTAACTTGGGAAGAATCAGCATCTTTACTATGTTGAGTCTTCTCACCCCTGAAAACAGTACGCTTCAGCAGTGTTTTGTAGTTTCAACGTACAAGTCCCATTTTGTAAGATTTATATCTAAGCATTTCTTTTTAGAGTTACTGTAAATGGTACTGTATTTTAAATCCCCCCATTAAACAGACTTAATTTTTAAGCACAGTTTTATGTTCACAGCAAAATTGAGCACAAAGTAGAGTTTCAACATAGCCCTTGGCCTCCCCTAACATATACAGTCCCTCAAATCAAATTCCTACATCAGATTGGTACATTTGTCACAACTGATAAACCTACATTGACACATAATTATCACCCAAAATTGTGGTTTGTGTTAGGGTCTGCTCTTGGAGTTGGTTTGAATGGATTGAACCCAGGGCTACTCTACCACTGAACTACATCCCCAGCCCTTTTAATTTTTTATTTTAAGAAAGAGTCACTAATTTGCAGAGGCTGGCTTTAAACTTGCAATCCTCCTGCCACAGCTTCCCGAGTTACTGGTATTACAGGCATATGCCAGTATGTCCAGCTGATATTGCATTCTTAATTTGGTGTTTATGTATTAATTGCTAGTATATAAGAATACTATTGATTTGATTTCTGTGTTTATCTTGGATCCTGTGGTACTCCTGAACTCATTTGTCAGTTCTAGAAGTTATTTTGTAGGTTCTTTGGAATTTTCTACTTAGACAATTATGGTATCCAAAAATAAGGATGGTTTTATCTCTTGCTTTCCAAGCTGTATGCTCTTTATTTTCTTTTCTTGCCTTATTTCACTGGCTAGAACTTCCAGTACTATACCAAGCAGAGGTGGTGAGTGTACACTTTCGCCTTCTTTCCCGTCTTAGGAAGAAATCATTCAGTCTTTCTCCATTAAGTAGCTGTAAGTCTTTTGCAGCTGGTCTTTATCAAGTTTTCTTTTCTTTTTTCTTTTTTTTTTTTTTTGTGGTACCAGGGATTGAACCCAGGGGTGTTCTACTCTGTGCTACATCCCTGGCCCTATTTTTTTTATACTTTATTTTGAAACCGAGTCTCACGAAGTTGTGGGGGGCCTCACTAAGTAGAGAGAGGGAGAGAGAGAGAGAGAGAGAGAGCTGAGGCTGGCCGCGAACCCGGATCCTCCGGTCTCTGCCTCCCAAAGTACTGGGATTATAAGCGTGTGCCACCAAGCCTGGCTCTCAAGTTTTATTTTCTATTGGTTCTGTTTTTCACTTCTCTGTTTTCTCATTCCTTCTTGTGGGTAACTTGAACATTGTTTAGAACTCCATTTCCATTTACCTATGATGATTTTAAGTGCATCTCCTTGCATGGTTTTTGTAGTAGTTGCTCTAGGTATTACACTATATACACAAAAAGTAATGGAATTTGTCACCAGTAGATTATTTTTTCTTCATCTGAGTCTTAATTTCCCCTTCATTCCTGAATGGCATTTTCACTGGATATATGATTCTGAGAAAACAGTTTTTACAGAACTTGAAACATGTTGGACTAATTCCTTTTGTTCCCCAAAGTTTCTAATGGGAAATCCACTGTCATTCAAATAGTGTCTTTCTCTCTCTCTTTCTCAATTTCCATACAGTGTTTCTCACTGCTCTCAGGATTTTTTCTTTGTCTATAGTGTTTACAAGTTTGACTATGATGTTATCTTGGTGTGGATTCTTTTTTTTTTTTTTGAGGTTGTTTGAGGTTGACTTAGTAGAATAGTTTCCAACTACTGCTATAACAAATTATTATAAACTTGGTAGCTTAAAACATCTTGGATTCCTTACCTTACAGTTCTGGAAGTAAGAAGACCCTCTGCGCTCCATCCAGAAGCACTCGGGGAGAACCCACTTTCTTGGATTTTCCTGTTTCTAGCAGTTTCCTGCAGATCCTGGCCTGTGACCTTGCATCACACTACCTTTTTCCTTCTGCGCCCACCATCACATCTGCTCTGACTCTCCTGTCTTCTCTTTATAAGAACTCTTATGATTACCTTGGACTCACTCAGATAATCTAAGATATTCTCCTCATCTCAAAATCCTTAATTAACTTTGCAAAATCCCTCTACTGTGTAAGGTAATATATTCACAAGTTCTGAAGATCAGGATGTAGACATTTTGGGGGAGACATTATTAAGCATACTACATTCTAGTTCTTGTATTTACAGGTTTATATCTTTTGCCATATTTGGCAAATTTCAGTAATTTATTCAAGTACTTTTTCAGTCCCTTCCTCTTCGTATGCTTCTTACGGGACTCCAGTGACATAAATATTAGGTCTTTAGTATGGTCCCACACGTCCCGGAGACTCTTTTTTTTCCTTTGGTCAGACTGGATAATTTCTATGGTTCTATCTTCCAGTTCACTGATTCTTTCCTCTCTCTCTTCTGTTCTGCTGTTCAAGCCTCACCCCTGAGATTTTTATTTTGATTACTGTATTTTTTCATTCTAAGATGTCCACTAGGTTCTTCGTTATATTTCCTATTTACTTTCTGGTGTTTCTTTTCTCTCTTTTTTTCATCATTTGTATCCAGCATGTTCATAATTGCTCACTGAAACATTTTTATGATGGCCATTTTAATATCTTTAGCAGATAATTCTAACATCTTTGTCATCATGGTGTTGGCTTCTGTTGATTGCCCCCCCCCCATTCAGCTTACAGTCTCCCTAGTTCTTGGTATAACAAGGGATATTTTCATTGAAGCCTGGATATTTTGAGTTTTGGCTTATGGTATTCTGGATCTTATTTAGGCCTATTTGGTTAGGTTGCCTCTCCCTGGTATCAACTCCAGCAAGGAATGGGGGACTGTGTCATTACTGTCCAGGGCAGTATAACATTGCCTTCTACACCTCTACTGCTGCCTGAGGAGGGGCTCCTTATTACTGGGCAGGTTTGGAAGTCTGGGTCCCCATTAGGCCTCCACGGATACCTTCCAAGCTGCAAGGAGTCATGCCATTGTTTCCCAGTGAGAGAGAGGAGGGCACCTCATCACTATTGGGGGCTGGGAGGGAAGATGGAAATCCAGACTCCTCATGTGGTCTTTACTTACATGGGGTTGAGGTAGTAGAGGATTTTATTACCACCCATCAGAAATGTACCATCCAGTGGGGAGTGCTAGGGTACCTCGGTGCAGCTGGCAAGAGTGGAAGTCTAGGCTTTCCAATCCACTCTTGCTGGCTGAATGGGGCCACATTATATTTTTTCCTGTAGTAGTCTGTTGAAGTAGAGCAATTATTGTTTAAAATTTTCATGTCTTGCTAAGCTGTTCCATTTCTGGTTGTCTGGCTATAGAAAACAGACATTCATTTGTTGTTATTGTTGTTTGTTTGCTTGCTTATTTATTTAGTCTGTGCCTGTTCATGTTTCCTGTTTGCTGATTTCTTCAACTCCAGATCTGGGATAAATGAGGCAGGAAAAAACCCAGGCAGCACACCATTCTGTTGTTTCTTGGATCTTGAGGCCCATAGACGAATCTTCTCTTTTCTACCTCGTAGGGTATCCTTATATTTGTTTTATATACAATGCATAGGGTTTGTATAGTATTTAGAGGAACTGGGAAAAATATGCCAACTCCGTCTTCCTAGAATCAGAACAAGTCCTTACTTTCATTTTGAGGTTAAAATTATAATCTTTGTTAAGCAAAGAAATTACACTTGCTATATTGAAAAAGTTACATTAAGTAGTCGTGAAAGTTTACATAAAATCCATTTCAAATGGCTATTAAAGAACCTCAAGGAAAACTTACAAAATGTACAGTAGCATTTAACTTTTAAGAAAAACAATTTTAAAAGAATACATCTTATATATTCTCAAAAAACAAACACCCAAATTATGTAAGTTAACTTTTGTCTCAAGATATTTCAAGGAAAAGAAAGGAAGGGACTCTTTCAGTGTTATATTTATCCAGAATGTATTCATTTTTAGTTCTTTTCCTGCTTTGGTAATTATTTGAAGGTTTCTTTCCTACACTGTCTATAAGAAGTAGCTACACAGGACTTAGAGATGATTATATTATCTGAGAGCTTTTCTCCCCAGTGATCTGTTCATGGGATTTAAGAGTACTGCATGCACACCAGGAGTGTCAGTCATTATTAAAGTGCAGACAAGATCCTAATATGACATCTGTTTTCCTTTAGCCAGCTCTTTATTTTAAATGAAATGTAAAGGGTGGCAAAGCACAGCTAAAAGTAAATGTAAGTCGACCTAAAATACATAGAAATGAAGCCTGTTCTCAACAGAGATTCTTTTTTTGCAGATCAATGTGAAAGGTTACTCTTAAGTTTGGTTGAAAGTATCAAAGTCAAATAAGATAAAGAAAATGGCAAGAAGTGTGTAAAGGGAAATAACTTCTGTGTTGATAAAGTCAAAGAGTATCTCTGAGATGGTTGGTGTGCCTTTACAAGGGATGTTTGAGGAAATTGGGCTCTGATTTTGTGCTCCATGTGCCAATTAGAAGCAAATGGTGATTCCTCAGGCAAGACACTAAATTCATCACATTATTGCTTAATGTAGCCACTTTCTCTTCCTTGGGTGAACAGAAGGAAACTGCATGGTACAGTACTCAGTGAAATGTAAAATAAGGATTAACAAGCCATTCTGGAGATTTAGCAAAATTAAGCTTTATCAACCAGCTTGAGTCCCAGCCAACCCAGCAAAAGGAACCCTAGAAAGGAAACCAACAGTGAAGTGACAAGTAGCACAGAAAATTAAATAACTCAGAGAGGCATTGAAATCATGCAAAGGTGTTTGGTGACCAAGAGAGCCCATTGCCAGAATAAGAAGAGTCCATTCTGCACTCGATATGTAAGTCCGTAACAGCCTAGTGGCCCACCGTGAAGTCTGCTTAGGAGACAACCAGGCCACCACCCGACCTACCTCCACTGGAGGGAGTCGTCCACCAGAGAGGAGTACACAGGGTGGTGGGAAGGACACGTGAAACAGCCTCACAGAGCTGAGGTCTGGCAAAGGTTCCCACCTCCAACTGCTGCGACCTAGAAGAATAATGCTGAATAAATTTGAGGTCTGTTTGGTCAGAATAAATCTTCCATATGCAAAATTGAAATGTTAATATAGTCAGGTAAACCTCAGTACATTGTCAATATTTGAAGTTATTGAATGCTTAACACTATAGCATGCATTCTGGTCCATTGTGTCTTTTTAAAGATCATTTTCATATCTAATTCTAATTCTTCTAGCAAGTAGATCATATTTTAATCTGGCTGGCTTATTGGGGCTATTTAGCAGAATTTGACATTATTTAATATGGATATATAATCTTAATAAGAATTTAAAGCTGAGAGCACTGTAGAATCTAGTCATCGAGTTCATTTTCTTGGATTTTTTTTTTTTGGTACTGGGGATCGAACACGGGGGCATTCCACTTCCACACTACACCCCAAGCCCTATTTTATTTTTTATTTTGAAACAGAGTCTCATTAAGTTTCAAAGGACCTCGCTAAATTGCTGAGGCTGGCCATGAACCTGCGATCTTCCTGTCTCAGCCTCCCAAGTACTAGGATTACAGGCGTGCCCCACCAAGCTCATTTTCTTATGAGCTACCAAGGCTCATTTTCTTATCTTAAGGTGGGATTACAATAAAGTAGTTCAGGTAGAACATGAATAATTCATAATCTCATTGTTGGGAAAGAAGGGAGGAAAAATGTGTTTGTGTCTAAATATTTATTTATTAATTTCGTGGTGCTGGGAATCAAACCCAGGGCCTTGTGCATGCTAGGCAAGCTCTCTACTACTGATCTATATCCCTAGCCGTTATTTATTTAATTTCTATTTAACTTATAATCTATATGCTCTATTTTCAAGTGTCCGTATCTCCTAGTTTAAGAATAAATCATGAATATCTTTCCTTACAATGCTTGAATATTATTAAAAATATTAGGACAACAGGTTAGTGAAATGTAATTATTAGGTCACACTTTACACCATGTACAAACATCAATTTCAGGTAGATTAATCATTTAAATGTAAAAGGTGAAACTATAAAACTTTGAGAAGACAGAAAACCTCTTATGAACTCAGTGTCAGTAGAATCGCTTAAGATACAAAAGAATACAAGCTATAAGCAAAGAGGCAACTGAATTCAACTACATCAAAGTTAACATGTTCATTGTGAATGAATATACTTTAAAAAATATCTGAATTGTAGGCTTTAAAAGGGCAACCCTCATGATAAGTGATTTGTTCCGAATAAAGATGTTACAGATTGAGTAACCTTAATGGCAAAATCTGAAGTCCAAAATACTCTGACATCTGAAACTTTTTGAGCACCAATGTCAGGCATTTCAGATTTCCAGATTAGGGATGCCCAAATGGTACACTCTAACAAATATTCCTATTGTGGTTCAGTATAGAATATCTCCTGAAGAGCTCATGTATTGATGTTCAGAGGTGATATAATTGAATTATGAGGCTTCTAATCTCACCAGTGGATACATCTATTAATCTATTAATGGATTAATGGATTTATTGTGCTGCTGGCTCCATAATATGAGAGCAGAGCCCTTTCCTTCTTCTCTCTGTTTCTCATTGCCATGCTCTGAGCTTCGCGGACTTCACCTGGTCTAACACAGACTGAAACCTCTGAACTCTCCAAGACTGTGAGCAATAAATCTTCCTTCCTCTAAGTTATTCAGGTATTTTGGGTCACAGCAGTGAGAAGCTTGACTGAAACAATTCCAAAATCCAAACGACTCCAAAATCTGAAACACTTCTGGTCCCGAGCACTTTGGATTAGAAATACTCAACTGGTTGCTAATGATATTGAACATTTTTTCATGTAGCTATTGGCCATTTGTATCTCTTCTTTCGTGAAGTGTCTATTCATTTCAGTTGCCCACTTCTTGATCGGGTTGTTTGTTTTCTTAGTGTAGAGTCTTTTAAGTTCTTTGTATATCCTAGATATTAGACCACTGTCAGAGGGATAGCTTGCAAAGATCTTTTCCCATTCCGTAGGCTTTCTCTTTAAGCTCTTGATGGTTTCCTTTGATGAGCAGAAGCTTTGTAGTTTAATGCTATCCCACTTATTAATTCTTGTTTTAATTTCCTGTGCTTTGGAGGTCATGTTGAGGA
>PVJS01053365.1:0-13309 GCA_004027185.1 Glis glis | reverse complement strand
CAAAAAAAAAAAAAAAAAAAAAAAAAAAAAGCAACTGCCAGGGATGCTCCAGTCGTGGCTTCCCTTTGGGGCCAATTTACAAAGCTTTTCTCACAAGCCGCCTCCTTTGAGCCTGCATGCATACCTAAGGCAGGCATGCAGGATATTAGCATGATGAAACCGCCACCCAGAGTTTAGGCACACCCCCCCCCACCACACAGCAGCAGGTGGCAGAGGTGGACTTGAGCCCAGACTTCTGATCCCAGGAAATGTGCTGCTCATTTCACTTCCTGCCTCTTGGTGTACAATCCCACAGCTCTTACAGGAGTAGTCCTGATGACATGACAAAAGTGACCTGTGCATGGCCCTTCCTACTGAATCTGCTTTACCCTCTCCTTTCTCTGCCCTCAGGGCTCCAGGCTCTGCCTACTGACCCACCCCATCATGTTCCCTGGCAGAAGCCTGTGGCCTCCAGAGACCAGAGTGACTCCTGATTTCTTCTCCTGAGGAGGCAGTGCAGGGCCGGGGTTAGACCCTCACCTCTGCAATCAGTCAGACCAGGCTGGAATCCTTAATGGACCCTAACAGGCTGAGGGACCTTGACCAAGTTGCTTAACCCCACAGGCTGCAGCGTCCTCATCTATAAAGTGGGCCTATAAATAGGGTTGTTGTTGATGTCATCGTTGTTAATGTTAGAATTCAATGAGGGAAGATACAAAAGCTCACAATAGTGGTCAATTACTATTGTTATTTTTCACCTTTCCCTTTTAGCTCTCTGTTGTCATTTATTCTACCCACTAAATAAATGACATTCACTGAGGAAAATTTAATTTATTTTACCATTTTAAGCTATAAGCTCAGAGAATGACTACTTGGCTTAAAACTAGTATTAAACAGCAAAAATGCTCAAAATGAGTTGAGTTGATTTTCAGGATTTCTGCAGTTCCTTCTCTGAGACTAGCCTTGGGCCAAGACCTAAAGATTCAGACCCAAACAAGACCTTGTCCCTGCTATCAAGGAGCTCAGAGCCCAGGGACATCAAAGGGCAGGAGTAGTTGTGATGACATGACAAAGGGACAAGGGAAAGCTGCTGTTTGAGTTATCCTCAAGGGGCACACAGGGACTGGGGGAGCCTGGAGGTAAAATGGAGGGGCACCTGCTTGGCCTTGTTCATGAAAGGTTTACTTTTCCATTTCTTTTTCTTTTTTTTTTTTTTTTGGTACTAGGGATTGAACCCAGGGCCTCACACATGCTAGACAAGCGCTGTACCACAGAGCTACATCCCCGGCCCTTTTCATTTTATTTGGAGACAGGGTCTCACCAAATCGCCCAAGCTGGCCTTGAACTTTCGATCCTCCTGCATTGGCCTCCAATCCACTTGGGATTACAGGCATGTGCCACCATGCCTGGCACGAAAGACTTTCTGAGCCTTGAGATCTAATGAGAAGTTGATCAAGTACAGGGTTGGGCTAGAGTTCCCAGCAGAAAGAACGAGGGCAGAAGGACAGAGACGAGAGATGACAATAATAGAAAAACACCGCGAGAGCACTTACAATGTGTCAACGCCGATATAGTAAGTACTTCACAAAAAGCCACTCAGGGAAACTCCACCACAGCCCCATGAGAAAGGTCTCACTAGTATCCCCATTTTACAGATGAGGACATTGGAAGAGAAGGTAAGGAATTTTATAGCAGGCGCATAGCAGAGCTAGGATTCTGTCTCCACTGTCCACACCTCTTAACTACCATCCTCCGGTGCATGTGGAGAGCCTCTGATAGCTCCGTATCATGAGTGGGTAGAAGGGTGGGGAATGGCAAGCTGGTGGGCGGTCAGGATGTTGTATGCCATGAGGCTGTTGGATTCATGACACTGCATGTGCACAACAGTAGGGGGCGCCATACCATCACTGGCATCATAGATCTGTATATTACTATGATGCTTTGCCAGCAGATGGCAGTCACAGGCCTTAAGGAAGAGGCGCCTCTTCCTAATCTGCACAAAGACACCATATGTACTAGCAGTGGAGCTGTTTGGCTTACATCCAGAAGAGGGTGGAACCCCACTGGAGGGTCTAAACAGAGGAGGGGGCGCTCAGCTCTCCACTGTAGACAGCTCACTCCCGGCGGGGTGAGACTGGAGGGGCTGAGGCAGTCCATGAGAAAGGTAGGCAAGATCTGAACTAAGAGAAAGGCCAGGGGATAGAGAGGAGGGACGGGGGTTCCAGGGCTGTGTAGACAGAAGAATTGCAAGATGTGGGGGTCCCCTGGAACTGAAACAGCAAAAGAGAGAGAGTTGGGGCTTTGAGGTTTCCGGATTCAACAGCTGATAAATGAGAAGGTCACCGATCAGGGAGAATTAGAAATGGTTCTAGGGAATGGTGACAGTGGATTTTGGATCTGTGGGGGATGAGGGAGTTGTGGACACCTAAGAGGGATGCTGGGAGGGGAGGGGGCCTGGATGCAAAGGTATGAACCTCAGCCTGTGACCCATCCATCCAAGACACTCTGGCTCGGAATCCCCAGAGAGGTCCAAATCATCCTATGGAGAGATAGATTGTGAATGGCAAGTTTGGGTGAAGCCAGCATGCCCTTCCATCCCACTGCAGTGGGACCCCGAGTCCCCGTCCACTTCCTGAACCAAGATTTTTTTTTTTTTTTTGGTGCCGGGGATTGAACCCAGGAGCATTCTACCTCCGAGCTACACCCACAGCCCTATTTTTTATTCTTTATTTTGAAACAGGGTCTCACTAAGTTGTGCAGGGCCTCACTAAGTAGCTGAGGCTGGCCACAAACCTGCGATCCTCCTGTCTCAGCCTCCCAAGTACTGGGATTACAAGTGTGTGCCACCACGCCCGGCCAAGATCTTTATTTTATTTATTTATTTGTTTATGTATTTATTTACTTATTTTGTGGTACTGGGGATTGAACCCAAGGGCATTCTACCTCTGATCTACAGCCCTATTTTTTAAATTTTGAAACAAGGTCTAGTTAGGTTGCTGAGGGCCTCACTAAGTTGCTGAGGCTGGCCTTGAATCTGTCATCCTCCTGTTTCAGCCTCCCAAGTACTGGGATTATAGACATGTGCCACCATGCCCGGCTAAGATCTTTAAATACACTGTCTCTATGGGGGCCCCAGTGCTACTGACTAATGAGGAGGAGTTTATGCCTCTGGGAACAAACACAGTCCCCACACCCCAGGAGCCTCTTCTGTCCTTATGAACAGAGGCCGGAACAAAGGAGGAGAGGGATCCGGGCCCCCATGGCTGGGACTGGCTCTGAGAACTCCAGCTCCTGGACCAGCCATGCAGCCCACTCGTGGTCTGGGGCCCCTCTCAGTTCCCTGGAGCTGGAGCCGCTGTCCCAGGGGCCCGGCCGGGCGTGTCTGGCCCGGGGATGGTTTGGTTTCTGCTTAGAGGCCCCCACCAGCTCTTTGATTAGTAGCCAACACATGCTTCTTTCCAAGTCAAAAATAAAATAAAGCATGTTACAAAGTGATTCCCTCTCCTCCAGTTCATTTTAATGTGGTTTTCAGCATTGGTTTAGTGTGAGTAGCTCTGTGCGCAGAAAACATGTGCTTGCAATATGCCTGCGACAGTCAGGATTCCAGGAGGCCGCAGGGCCGCCAAGGCCACCGGAGCCCGCCGGAAGGAAGTCAGAGGCAGGCCTGTGAGGATCAGGTAATTGGTGACTCTCAAATATTTGTCCTACAGGCTTCGAATAGGTGTGCTTTCACCCCGGGGGCCTTTGCCTCCACAGACCCAAGGTTTTCTTGAGCAGAGGGGAGGGGAAAGGCCAGAGGGAAATTTTGAGGGCTATGGCTTGTAGGGACAAAAGACAGCTCAGAGTGTCGCCTCTCCTGTCTTAGGGACCTCAAAGGTGGAGAGAGGTGGGTGGAAAAAGCTTTCTAGCAGTAGTCAGGAGACCTAGGGTCTATCCTGTTCTAATGTTGAGTTATCTTAGGCAAATGTATGTCTATCTCTGGGCTGCTGGGCCTCAGTTTCCCCATCTGTAGAGAAGGTGTTTGACTTTGATGACAGAAAGTCTTCCATTTCTGACATTCTCTGGTTTCCCCCAAGAGGGGACATGGAGCGGACTGAGCCGCACCTGGATTTTACAGTTTCCTTGCTATTATGTAGTGTTAGAAAGACTTAGACATCATCAAGCCCACACCAGTATTTGACTCTTTGCCTCAGTATCCCCCACGCCATACACACTAACTTGTTGTCAGCTTCTTTTTATAACAAGAAGCCCCTGCCTCTCGGGGCCACAGTCCTTCTGTGGGCACCTTGATCATGAGCGGGTTCTTCCTGAGAATGTGCTGGAACCCGCCTCTGGATCATTCCTCCTTCTATGTCTGTTGTTTCCAAGTGTTACCCACTTGTCTTCCCCAGACCCAGGCCTCCTTCCCCACCAGGACAGGCTTTTGGGTGTCTGGGGGACGTGGGCAAGTAGCCCCAGAATCTTCATAGCCTTGGCCCTGCCTCTACAGCCTCTTCTACATCCTGCCTCTACAGCCTCCCCTGCAGGGCCTCGATACCTGGCCTCCTAACAGGGATGCTAGCTCTGAGGGTGAGGGGGGAAGAAAGGGGAGGGGCCGGCATCTCCCCAGCACCTGCGGTGTCCAGATGTGGCCTCCCCCAGTCCTGTCCTCATGCTCTCCCCACGGGGAACCCTTTTTCTGTCATGGAACTTGCCCAGGCAGGACTGGGAGGCCGTGGAGCACACCGGTTAGGACGTGAGTCCAAGTCCCACCTCACTGTTTTCCAGCTTCCTGACCCAAGCTAAGCCACTGGACTTCTCCTGGCCTCGGTTTCCTCAGAAGTGAAATGGGTATAATAAACGCACTTACTGGACTGTGGTGAGGATCCAGTTCACATAAAGTACTTAGTGCTGAGCCGGGCACACAGTGGGTGCTCATTAAAAGGTGGAGGTCATAACAAAGTACTGGGTACCACGAGATCCCAGCTCCAGTGGGCCCCCTTGAGTGCTGGGAACAGGACCTTCTTTCAAGAGAGATGCTGAAGGTAGAACGTGCTTCTTTGAGAGATGACAAAAATCCTACAGATTCCTAAAGACTCCCCCCAGCTACAGTAGTTTGTGATTTTCCATAGCCATGCCGGCTCCAGGCCATTTCTGAATGGCAGGGGGACGATCACACACACGTATGTACATACACCCTTACGAGGGCGCAGCCATACAACATAAGCCTGTGCTCAGCCCAGTCCCCACCACACACACTCCTGCACATATGTACAAAACATGAGCTTCTCAAACACGTGGCCGCATCCACAGAACATGGGCCTGCACTCACGTACCCCAGACGCACATGCACGTCCACACACATAAATGAACACACAGGCATGTACACACACACACACACACACACACACTGCTCTCACCAGGAGTCAGAGAATCTGGGCAACAATCAAGAATCCAGGCTCTGCCCTTTCATGGCTGGGGACTGCGAGCTATTCACCAAATTCCTCTGAGCTCAGTGCCTCATATTTGAAATGAGTAGGTTAAAAAAAAATCATAAAAACCCTTTTGGCTTCGTCAGCTTCTTGGGGCCCTGGAGAAGGAGCGATGAGGTGACAGAGGTGTTTTATCAATCACAGGCCCTGTTAGCAGCAGCAGCTTCAGTGTCACCCCACAGACAGAAATGTTGGCGCCTCCGCCCTGGAGAGCAACGTGGTCAGAAACTGCACAGGTGGGGGAGCGGAGGGGCCTTGGTTCCTAATCCCAAAGTGAGAGAAAGGCCAGCTTTGGGGAAAGAGGGGGTGCTGGCTCCCATGGGTGGTAGCCTGGGGGCCCAGGAGGCTGGGGTGGAGGAGGCCGGCAGAGCGAAGGCCTGCTTGGCCCAGGGCCACCTGCCAGGCCCAGCATCCACTGCAGGGAAGAAAGGGTCAGCTCAGGTCTGACAGGAGCTGCCCCAGATACCGACCAAGCAGAGACAGGGAAGCGCAGACCTGTAGTATTCAAGCAGGGTTTCGCAACAGTGTAGAGCTGAGCTCAATATGGAAAGAAAGTTCCAGCAATGGACACTCCCGGAAGAATGGCCTCCCCCCATTCACGTCACTGTCCTCAGACCTGACCAATTCCTGTGGTTTCAGGACAGGAAGGCAGGAGTCCCTGTGCTTGACTGGAAGAATGCTTGGCTCATTGTTTTATTAACACCTTTGCTGGTCCAAGTGTGGTCCCGATGGACCGGCAGCCTGGTGTGTGCTGGGAGCTTGTTAAAATGCGGCTCCCAGGCCCCACCCCAGCCCCATCCAATCTGAATCCTCAGATCAGTAGCTCACTCCCCCCAAGGCGATCCGTGCACCAGGCAGCTTGAGAAGCGCTGGCTCATGCTGACTCATTTTCCAGCCATCATTTCTAAGAGGCACAAAACCAAGAGCACATAAGACACACATAATCGCATGTTGGGGAGCAGATAAGAAGGGGGGAGCCTCTGCAGACCTTATGCCCAACACCCAGTTATGGGAAAAAACCCCATCACTGATCAGAGAATAACTCCAGAAAAGGTGTGCGTCAGGAGGGACTGCATGCATGTGGCCCAGGCCCCATCCTTCTGGATGGTGGACAGGCAGGGCAGGTTCTGTGGAGAGCAGCGGGGTGGGGGGCTGGGAGCCATGGAAGCACTGGGCAACTCACCCTGAGGAGAAGGAGGAGGAGCCGCCACCACAGGCCATGTCTGTCAGGGGGCAGAGTAAGCAGATGGGCCCCACTGTGGGACCCAGGATCACTGGGCAGACACCATGCAGGACAGCCCCCAGCCCCTCAGATGACCTCCCAGTAGACAGCTAGGCTGCCCCAGGTAGGAGGGAGTATCCATCCCTAAAAGTGCACAAAAGAGGTTAGATAGCCACTTGGGGGGGGGGCTGCTGAGGGGAGGAATGCTCCCCGAAGATCCCAGGAGCTGAGACCCCCAGGGCCAAGTTATCAGCCCACATCCAGTTGGGGGGAGGGCTCCTGGTGGAGTCTCCCTCCCAGGCTGCAGCTGCAGCCTGGGCCCCTCTCATGGGCCCCTGGGGAAGGCAGGGCTCTGGCCCACCTCCCACCCAAGCCCTATGTCTTTCCCAGTGGCTGCCAGACCCTTAAAAGGCTCAGCTTTTTGTATATGTGTGTGTGGTATTGGGGATTGAATCCACGGGCACTCTGTCTCTGAGCTATACCCCCAGCCCTTTTTTGTTGTTGTTCTGAAACAGGGTCTCGCTAGGTTTCTGGGAGTCTCAATACATTTCTGAGGCTATCCTTCAACCTTCAGTCCTCCTGTCTCGGCCTCCCAAGTACTGGGATTACAGGTATGTGCCACCATGTCCAGCTAAAGGCTCAGCTTTGAGCTTTGAAGGAACGCTGAGCTAGGGGCCCAGTAGTATAGAATGCCTGATTCCCTCTCTGAACCCTAGTTTCCCTATTTGAACAAGAGGGGGTTGGGCCAATGACCTGGAAGCCTTTGGCAGGGGTGATATATCCCATGTGCATTTTTCTAGAGAGCCGCTTTGAACTAGGCTTGCAGAACCTGCACACACAGCCCATGTGCATGCACACACTATGTACAGCCCATATACACCGGGGCACATGTGTGCACACACAGCCCATGCACACACACATAGCTCATGTTTGCACATACACCATAATATGCACAGCCCATATAAATGCAAACACACAGCCCATGCTTGCATGCATGGCTCATGTACACACACACATGCACACGCACAAGCACACTCTTTATGAATATGCACCACCAGGAGACTGAGAATTACTATGGACAAGGCTCTGTGCTGAGTACTATGAGATTGACCCCAAAATTATCTTGCCCAAATGGAGCATGCCACAGAGCAAGGGATCCAGACCCGGGACAGAAAGAACAGGCAGAGAGTGATAAGGACCAAAAAGAGGGGCAAGAGCCTGGCTTCCATCTGGACAGACCAGGGAAGGCTTCCTGGAGGAGGTGTTTGGTACATGTAGATGAAAGGGTGGAGGATTTTGGAACTGGAGAGATGGGCCATCTTGAAGGGATGTCACCTCAGAGCTCACAGCCCTCCCAGCCTTGCCCCACCACCACTGCAGAGTCAGCGCCTCCAGATCCAACTGGGCAGCAGTGGGAGGCAGACCAGGCCCAGGGCCAGGTGGAGATGTGCCCAATAGCTCTCAAGGCCACCAACCCACTTCCGCCCTAATCCTACAGGTTTATTTCCATTGGCAGATTCCTAGGTAATATTTTAACAGCCTCATTTAGAGGATCCGGCAATTTTTGTCTTAATAAGAATAAAAATAAAACACCTCTGGCAATGAGGCCCAACCCCTGGATCCTGAAGTGAGAATCAGTTCTTTTTCTCCCCCTTGGTACTGAGGATTGAACCCAGAGGCATTCTACCTCCTAGCTACACCCCAGGCCCTTTTACTTTTTATTTTGAAACATGGTCTTGCTAAGTTGTTAAGGGTGTTGCTAAATTGTGAAGCTGGCCTCAAACCTGTGATGCTCCTGTCTCAGCCTCCCAAGTACTGGGATTACAGGCATGAGCCACTGTGTTTGGCTAACAATCTGGTTTTAATGAAGCTGCCCGCCCCACCCCCACCTCCCACCCTGAGAACTGGCCCACCCTAGGAGCTGGGGCTGTCGGACCAGTGTCTCCAGGTGGCCTGATTACCTAGGGAGGGACCAGAGGCTGACATCCAGAAGAGCGCCCTGGGAGTCAGGCTGCAGGGCTTGATGTCAAAGATCTCTTTCCATCCCAGATCAGGAGTCAGCTTAGAAACAGGCGCAGCAGCCTCCTCGGGCCTCATCATGACCTGGAAGAGATGCCTCCAGCCCACGGGCCCTGGTGCTATGCCCAGTGGGTCACCTTCCTACGTGGTCTCCAGCCCCCTGGCACCCAAGCCAGGAAATGTAGAAGACCCCCAATAGGCCTCTTACACACCCCTCCTCAAACGAGCCAAGTCCCAGTGAATCCCCAAGACCCCCCAAGACTCAGGAGAGAAGGAGGTGGTTTGCAAGAATGACCCATTGGCAGCTTAGCAGCTCCGACTGTGCTCAAGTCTCTGGCTTGCCTCTGTCCCCAAGGGCAGTAACAGTTCTTGCAAAAGCAGTTTTGGACAAAGTCTGATCTTGTCCTCACCCTTCCACTTGGAGCAAGTCAGAAAACAGGTGGGTCAACAAAAGCCTGGTGTCAGCTGGCCACTTGCTAGCCTTTGGCAAGTTAATTGATCTCTCTGAGCCTCAGTTTTGTCATCTGTAAATAGGGATAATAGTTATAATATTATATATAAAATTGTCACATCTTATTATAATATATGATATATTATTGGATACAATGTAATAGTAAGGACTGCTTAGGTAGGCATGATGGGGCATGCCTGTAGTCGCAGTACTTGGGAGGCCGAGACAGGAGGATCATAGGTTGGAGGACAGCCTTAGTAATTTAATGAGACCCAGTTCCAAAATAAAATAGGGCTGGGATGTAGCTCAGAGGTAGAATGCCCCTGGTTCAATCCCCAGTACCACAAAAACAAACAAACAAACAAAAATGATGGTATCATTAGGCAGACTCAGTGAGACAACATAGCGGAGAGCTTTACAAGTTTGGAATTTTCCCAGTAACTGGGCTACCATTTCCATTAGGAATCAGGGTCATATGGTTAAATGGGAAGTTCCCACTAAACCAGCAGGCCTGTCAAATAGCAAAGGGGAGTTAGAAACAAATCATCATGCAGGAAGTTCAAGTAAGTGACTGAGAACCTGTTTGATGACTTCCCCCATCAAAGATGTCGGAGGGTCGAGAGTGGAAGTGGAGAGGGTACTGTGGTATATGGGGGCAAAGAAAACACGGCCCGATAGCAGGGAACAGGCTTTATTTAGGGATCAAACCTGGAAGGAGGCATCTGACCGGGGAGAGAGTCCTTACAGCCCGCCTCCTTACAGGCTAGGGGCTGTTTATGGGGCAAGAAAAGGGGAGGTACAGGAGTAGTCGTGTAAGCCGCTGGTTGGTGTGCTAGTGGCTAGGTCATCTCCGGGAAGGACAATGGTCAGGGGGCATTTTTTTCTTTGTTCCTTTGTTCTCAGTCCTCCTCCAGCATGACCTTGTGGCCAGACCTCACAGTCAGACCTCACAGTGCCCACAGAGGGTTTGGGGAGTTTATCTGGAGAGGGTGGCATGCTGTAGGACCCAAGATGTATCTGTTCTCCCTATAAGCCTTGTGGTCAGGCTTACATAGGACAGCTTGTCCCCACCACTGGTAGAGCTTAACGGGAGTTCTCTGCAATTACAGGACACAGGAGCTGTCGGATGACTCTGGCCCTTGCAATCTAGAAGTTGAGGTTCCAGCCTGTCCTCTCGGAGCTTTCCCTGAGCAGAGAATGTCTAGCTGTCTCTCCTGGACCACACCCAGGCTATGCACACAGGGAGCTGGCCAGGGCATCGTCTCAGCTCCTGTCCAAGGTGGGGGAACAGGCTACAGCAGAGGAGCTGGAGGTGGCCTTCCAGTTGCTGGAAGCTGATGGAGGCATGAGCCACGGCCAGAAGGGAGTGTTTGCCCAGGGGAGTGGGGTTGGGTGGGGGCTCCCTCCAAACAGAAAGATGGCTTTCAGAATGGCAGCCCCAAGAGAAGAGATGTCCTGTGAGTGTCAGGCAGGTAGGAACTCCCCTGCTCCGTTTGCCAGACCTGCTCCCCACCCCACTCCTCCTTCAGCCCCAGAGAGGCCAGAAAGACGGGGCAGTTAAGAGCATCAGTACAGGAGAAAGGCAAGAATACCCCAGCCCCTCCCAGCAGCCAGCCTGTAGCAGTCCACAGGGAAAGGGGCAGAGGGAACTTTGAGTCAAATTAGGAGTTTTGATTATTACACAGAACCAGACGTTTCTGGGTAATGAATTGTAGCTTGTGACTTAACACTGACTGTCAAATGTTCTATTGCTTACTTCTTTTCCTCCAGAAAAGTCACAGAATGCCTGGATTCCACTCAAGGGCACGGACAGAACCCCCCTCCATCCCAAATAAATTTTTTTTTGGTGGTACTGGGGATTGAACCCAGAGGCATTCTCCCTCTGAGCTACACCGCCAGCCCTATTTTTTTGTTCTTTATTTTGAAACAGGGTCTCACTAAGTTGCGGAGGGCCTCAAGTAGCTGATGCTGGCTGCGAACCTGTGATCCTCCTGTCTCAGCCTCCCAAGTACTGGGATTACAAGCGTGTGCCACCACGCCCGGCACCAAATAAAATTTAAAGGGAACCTGGGAGTCAATAATGCAGGTGCTTTCAGGCCACACCCCCAAGCCTAGCTTTTCACAGACTGGTTGCCAGGACACAGGCATCTGTCTGGAAGAAGGGCACATGAATGACTTGTCTTCCAGTCCCCGCTTCCCCATCCTGGGGAGCAGCAGTTGCTCATTGGAGGGACAGTCCTTCCTTCTGACTGAAGTGTGAACTGTCGTCCTCTTAGCCCCCTGCCTCCCTGGCTCAGCCAACAGGCCAACTGGCCATGTGACCTGGCTGGGCCAATCAGAATCCTTCCCTGGGAATTTTTCCTGCTCCAGCATCAAGACCCCTCTTTCCTGTGACCTTAATCAGTAAAGCTGTGAGTTTTTGTCATTCCTGGCCATTCCCTGTGCTTTGGGGAGAGACCTCTCTGAGGGAATGAAGGTGACACACTTAAGAGAAAGACCCAGAGACAAGAGACAGAGAGATGTGGGAGAGGAGGACAGGGACTGACTCCTTGGTCCCTATCTTTCTATGCTGAGCCTAGCTCTAAGCCACCCCTTTGCAGTTTGGTTGTAGGATTCCCTGCCATGTGTCTTTTAGGTTCCTGCCTCTTACAGATGAAGGCAGTGGTTTCCACAAAAGCAGGGAGGGACCTGGCTCTCAGCAGAATCCTTCC
Organism: Glis glis; assembly: GCA_004027185.1. Classification (NCBI taxonomy): domain Eukaryota; kingdom Metazoa; phylum Chordata; class Mammalia; order Rodentia; family Gliridae; genus Glis; species Glis glis. Next base: position 1,456 of record PVJS01053365.1, on the reverse strand, counting down.
TGCTGGTGACAGCCAAGATCACCTGCCCACTATGCCAATCACACCAGTGTTGAAGACCCTCACCAAACCCCCTTTATTGGAAAGCCCCTCAGCTTATACAGCTGTTTCATAAATATGATATCATTGTGTCCTTCCAACAACCTTGTGGGCAAAGCATGATTATACCTATTTTACAAATGAGAAGGTGAATTGGCCTGCCCTGAACCCGCATCTGCCTGTGACCCAGGCCAGCATTCTTTCTTCTCTCCAGTCCTGTTGTCATGCCAGGGGGTCTAAATGGTCCCCAAGCACCAGCCACAGAGAGGTCTGGTCTTCTTTAGTTCTGAACCTCAGTTTCCCCATCTGCAAAGTGGGGCGATGACCTCCTTGCCTGCCCCTCAGGCCAAGGGGAGTGTGTGTGAGGAGCATCAAGCATGGCCTCACGCCCTGAAACTTTATAGGTAGGCTGTTAGAGAGACACAACAAAGCCCTTCAGTGTCAGTTCAATAAAGAACAAATTATAATAAAAATGGCCCACACTGACATGTGAAATTAACTTCCTGGAATCCCAGTGGGCCCCCTCAATGACTTCTCCATTCCCCCTTCCACTATCCTCTCAGCAATGAGGCCCAAGGTCACCTTTCAGGATACCTGGTCCTGTTTTGTTCATTCATTCATTTATTTATCCCCCCAAGTATTTATGGAAGAACAGGATACAGCAAGCAACACAGCAGACAGAGCGCAAGAGGAATCTGCATTGCACTGGAGAAAGATAATTTGCATTACAATGAAGTAAATTATATATAGTCCTAGTTATTTGGGTGTGATGAGTGCCATGGGGAAAATACAGTAAAAGTAAAGGAATGGGTGGGTGGAGGGCATGGGGGTAGGGTCACACAGTTTAGATAGGAGAGTGTCCCAGCTAAGGTCAGTAGTAAGTGCAAAGATCCTGGGGTGGGGGTGAGTTTTCGGGGTTGAGGAACAACCAGGGTAGCAGTGGGGCTGAGGCAGAGGGGGCTGGAGGGCCTTGGTAGAGTGAGCCAGAGAGGAAGGGAGGATGCCATAAGTGTCCCCAGTTTGGGCAGAAGCAAAGGAGGAGCAAGGCCCCACACACCTGAGAACAGATCCCCCAAGGGCTCAGCTCTGGGAGGCAGACATTCCCCAGTGCCTTTCTGGAACAAGGAAGAATGGACCTGGGGAGCAATCAGAAGCTGTGTCCCCATTCAGTTTGAGACTCAGATTCTAGAAAGTTCTACATTGGGTTTGTCCAGCTCTAAACTGAGGGTCCAGCCGGGCATGGTGGTGTACGCTTGTAATCCCAGTACTTTGGGAGGCGGAGACCGGAGGATCTGGGTTCGCGGCCAGCCTCAGCGCTCTCTCTCTCTCTCCCTCTCTCTCTCTCTCTCTCTTCGTCTCTCTCTCTCTCTCTCTCTCTCTCTCTCTACTTAGTGAGGCCCTCCGCAACTTCGTGAGACCT
>PVJS01053364.1:0-13310 GCA_004027185.1 Glis glis | reverse complement strand
CCTCCTCCTTTTTTCTTTTTTGGGGTTCTGGGGATTCAATCCAGGGGCATTCTACCTCTGAGTTACACCCCAGCCCTTTTTATTTTTGTTTTGAAACAGGGTCTCACTACATTGCTGAGGCTGTTCTCAAACCTGTGATCCTCCTGTCTCAGACTCCCAAGTACTGGGATTACATGCGCGCACCACTGTGCCTGGCCCCTTGTTCTTCTTCTTTTTTTTTTTTTTTGCGGTACTAGGGAGTGAACCCAGGGGCATTCTACCTCTGAGCTACACCTCCAACTCTATTTTTTATTCTTTCTTTTGAAACAGGGTCTCACTAAGTTGCAGAGGGCCTCACTAAGTAGCTGAGGCTGTCCACGAACCTGCGACCCTCCTGTCTCAGCCTCCCCAGTACTGGGATTGCAAGCGTGCACCACCAGGCCCGGCTTGGCCCCTTCTTTATACTGTCAGTGATTCTGCCCACCTCCTTGCCTGCCTCTCAAACAGACCCAGAGGCAGGATATGGCCATGTTGTCCCTCTGTCGCCTCCTGCAAAGCACCTGGATGTATCAGGTGCCAGCAAATGCCTGCTGCGATGAGTGGGTGGCCTCTGTGGCACCCAGAAAAGTTAACAGGAGCTTCTGGTATCCCTTCCTGAACTGATCCTTAAGGATCTGATCCCCAGAGAAGGGAAATCGGAGCACCCACAATTCCCCTCCTACAAATCGGTCGAGCCATGGCCCTATTTAACATTCCGGGAAGAGGCCCCCAGGCCCTGCCACCTGCTGCTCCACTTCTCCCTCCAGTGCGCCAGAGTGCGACCTCAGTCGTGGAAACAGACCAGGCCGTCCCTTCTCCTCTCCAGGCCTTTCTACATGTGAGTCCCTCCGCCTAAAACACGGTCCCTGAGAACCTCTCTCCCCACTTCCTTCCTCCTTGGGTCGGAGCCTTCCCGATGCAGGTCAGGGTACCTGTACCTGCTTTCGTCTATGCTAGGTGCACGGGGTCTACACCTCTCCCCAGCGCAGGCCGCCCTGTGCTGGGGTACGGGCCTGCCTGCCCTTCTAGGCTGCCGGCCTCCTCAGGAGCAATATCCTAATCTGTGAGCAGGCAGAGCAGGGATTTGTATTTTTCCCATTAAACAGATGACAAAACTGAGAAGCAGCTACAGAGCAGCAGGGCTGCGACCCCTCCCACCTTTTTTTATGGGGTACAGGGGATTGAACCCAGGCATACATGCTAGGCAAGCACTCTACCACGGAGCTGCACCCCCAGCCCTATTTATTTATTTATTGCAGTACTGGGGATTGAACCCAGGGGCATTCTACCTCCGAGCTACACCCCCAGCCTATTTTTTATTCTTTATTCTGAAACAGGGTCTCACTAAGTTGCGGAGGGCCTCACTAAGTAGCTGAGGATGACCGCGAACCCGGATCCTCCAGTCTCAGCTTCCCAAGTACTGGGGTTACAAGCGTGCACCACCACGCCCACCCAGCCCTTTTTATTTTGAGACAGGGTCTTGTTAAGTTGCCCAGGCTGGCCTCCAACTTGTAATCCTCCTGACTCAGCCTCCTGAGTAGCTGGGGTTGCAGGCGAACGCCACCAACTGGACCAAACCCCACACTGACTTTCCAGGTTCACAAGACTAGAGACATCTCCATGTCCGGGAGACCACACCCACATCCAGACACACACACACACAGACACACAGCACAGCAGGGACCGGCCAAGGCCAGTGGTGCCCTGGCTGGGAGGCAGCCCCAGCTCAGCCGGCCGCCATCGGGGTGAGAGCCAGGAGGGTCCCAGCCCTCCAGCCCGGGCGAGGGTCACTTACTCGTCATCTCCCCCGCACAACTTCAGCAGTGCCTTCTTGTACTCGCCGGAGGTGTCGTTCTGGGGAGAAAGAGAAGGGGACGGGAGTTCTCACCAGCCCTGGGCTCTTCTCACACAAGGAGGGAAGGTTCTGCAGGGCCAGAAAGAGCGGAAGGCCGCGCACACACAGCAGCCCTGGTGCCCCCTTCTAGAAGCAGCTGAGACCACCAAACAGGAGTGTGCGGGTTCAGAAAGAAGGGGAGGAAGGGAGGGAGGAAAGAAAGAGAGGAAGGGAGGGAGGAAGGAAAGAAGGAAGGAAGGGAGGGAGGGAAGAAGGGAGGGAGGGAAGACGGGAGGGAGGGAGGGGCCCTGGTGTGTAGCGTTTGCCAATTTCTGTGGTGTAAATACTCCCACCAGCGGATGATCAAGCAGCGGGTGTGACTTTACTGGATGTGGAATTGAGAGGGGATGTTCCCCTCGCACTCGAGTGGGACACAGCCCCAGCACACTAGTGCCACCAGAGTCCCCAGCCGTGAACTAGGGCTTCACAAATCAAAGCACTGGGAAATGCCAAAAGTCAAATATAGAACTCATTTATTTTTTATTTTTGTGGTACTGGGGATTGAACCCAGGGACATTCTTCCTCTGAGCTGCACCCCCAGCCCTTTTTGAAAAATTAAATTAATTAATTAATTTATTTATTTATTTATCTTTGTGGCACTGGGGATTGAACCCAGGAGCATTCTACTTCCAAGCTACACCCCTAGCCCTTTCTAAAATTTTTTGTTTTGAAATAGGGTCTTGCTAGGTTGGTGAGAGTCTTGCTAAATTGCTAAGGTTGGCCTTGAACCTGTGATCTGCCTGTCTCAGCCTCCTGGGATTACAGGTATGTGCAATCTTGCCAGGCTTTAGTTTTTTTTTGAAACACGGTCTCGCTAGGTTGTAGAGACTCTTCCTATGTCACAGAGCCTGGCTGCGAACCTATGATCCTCTTGTCTCAGCCTCCCAAGTACTATTACAGGCATACACCACCACTCCTGGCTCAAATATATTTTATAAAGACACATATTTATTTATTTATTTTGCGGTACGGGGATTGAACCCAGGGGCATTCTACCTCCGAGCTACATCCCCAGCCCTATTTTTTTTCTTTATTTTGAAACAGGGTCTCACTAAGTTGCAGAGGGCCTCACTAAGTAGCTGAGGGTGGTCGCGAACCCAGATCTTCCTGTCTCAGCCTCCCAAGTACTGGGATTACAAGCATGCGCCACCATGCCTGGCTTATAAAGACACATATTGACATAGATGTCATATTCCATATCCCTCTTCGGGCTTCATAATAGACTTCAAAGTATTTGAGGCTGTGAGAAATTCTGAGGTAAAGATACTGGTTTATCTTTGCGTATTCTATTTTTTTCCCAAACTCATTTTCCCATGGAATATGTTATACACAATACCTAGAATAATTCCTCTTTGGAAACATGCCCAGGGAACACAAATTGGATCTCATTCCCTGTCATCCTCATGAAACTGCGTTCCACTCAACCACCACCAACAACAAAAAGGATAAACCCTAAACTTTACATCTAATTGCTCAGTTGCTCAGCCTGGCCTTGAACCTGGGATCCTCCTGCCTCAGCCTCCCAAGTACTGGGCTGACAGGTGTGTGCCACCACGCCAGGCTCGTTTGTATTCTTCAATGACCCCCTTCTCCCATCAGATGGGAGTTCTCATTGCCCCTGGGACAGAGTCCTCATCCTAAAATCGACTTGCAGGTTCTTGATGAGCCAGCCCTGCCCTGCTCTTTCGCCTCACCTTCCACAAGCTCCCCAGATACTTGAATTTCCTTGAAAATGTCCTAAGACTAGGGCTCCTGGAACCTCTGCGACTCCCGGCTTCCCCAGCGATGCCCCTTCTCCTGGGACAGCCCCACGCCGTCCTGGCAGGAGCTCTCTGCACCCCGCCCCCTCGGGCCTGCTGACCTTGATCATGTTGTAGAGCGACTTCTCATACTTGGTCCGGAAGATCTCCCTTATGTCCAGCATGTCCAGCTCGCTCCGGGTGACCATGATGCGGATCAGCGTGTTGTCCCGAGTCCCCAGGCCCTGGGAGGCAAGCAGGTTAGGAACAGAGCCTTGAGAGAGGCTGGAAGGCTGACAGCCCCCAGCTTACACGAGAGCACTGTCTTCATAACAAAAAGTCAAAATAAGAACAAACGGGGCCGATGTTGGCGTCCGCCGGAAGCTCCCTGCACCCCTTCTTGCGCTAGTTAATAAACCTGTCTTCTCCCTTCATGGATCATGTTCATCTTGATTTTCCTTGTATTTCTACATAACTTTGGAACTCTAAGCAGTACATTTAGATGTGTGCACTTGGGAACTTTGCAAATACACCACTGTGCATTTATTTTTCCATGCTGCTCTGGGTGGACATGGGGTCAGCGCCGGTTTCGTGCTAATACATACAATACTATTGTGAGCAGCATTCCTGCGTTTTTTTGTTGTTGTTGTTGTTTTTTGTTTGTTTGTTGGTTGGTTGGTACTGGGGACTGAACGCAGGGGCATTCTATCTCTAAACTACAGCCCTTTTAGTTTTTTAATTTTGAAACTGGGTCTCACTGAGTTGCCCAGGGTCTCGCTAAGTTGCTGAGGCTGTCCTCGAACCTGCGATCTTCCTATCTCAGCCTCCCAAGCCCCAAGATTACAGGCGTGCACTGCCATGCTTGGCCTGTCATGAGCATCCTTGGGAACACGTGTACAGGCAAACACCTCTCTAGGACTGAGCTGCCCCCTCACCACAGTACACAGGTAGACAGGATTGCCGACAGTCCGTTTTGCCCTTTGGGGATGGCCAAGCAGGGCAGGATGCCTGCACTCTGGGCCTTGGGCCTCTGGCCACCAGTGACTACATGCACGTACTCTGGTGTGCATGGAAATATTGTCCATTCCCCGGTGTGTCCTGTGTGTAAACACCGAAGGCACTGGTGTCGGGCACACACAGAGTGGAACTGCCAGGCCATAGGATAAGCATGGCGAACACTGGCGGGTGATGCCGAAGGGTTCTGACCTACCGATACCAGACATGAACATTCTGCTTAATTAATATTTATATTTTGTGGTACTAGGGATTGAACCCAGGCATTTTATCTCTGAGCTACACCCTCAGCCCTATTTCAATTATTATTTTGAAACAGGGTCTAAGTTGCTGAGGGTTTCACTAAGTTGTTGAGGCTGGCCTTGAACCTGTGATCCTCCAGTCTCAGACTCCCAAGTACTGGGATTATAGGCGTGCGCCACCACGCCCAGCATTAATTATTATTATTATTATTATTTGCGGTACTGGGGATTGAACCCAGGGGCATTCTACCTCCGAGCTACACCCCCGGCCCTATTTTTTTATACTTTATTTTGAAACCGGGTCTCATGAAGTTGCGGAGGGCCTCACTAAGTAGCTGAGGCTGGCCGCAAACCCGGATCCTCTGGTCTCAGCCTCCCAAGTACTAGGATTACAAGCGTGCACCACCACACCCGGCTATTAATTATTATTTTTTAAAAGCACAGGCTGCCAACCCATCTGGCTGGCTGATGGGGTGCAGGCTGCCACCGTGCCCTGTGACTGATCAGGAGACCAGGGCAGGTCCGCGGTGGTAGGACAGGTGACCAGGCAGCATCCCAGCTCTGGGGCTCATCTGGGACAGCGCCATCGCCAGGGCCAGTCCTGTGGCTGACCCCCGAAGGACCCCCTTTGGCCAGTGGACAAGGAGGACTTGCCACAGGCACCTCCCTCACCCTCATGCCCATCGACCGCCCCACGCACCTTCATGGCCTTGAAGAGCCGCTCGGCAAAGTACTCGGAGGTGCTGCGCACACACTTCACTGCGAGGAGGAGGAAGAGAGTCACTCGATGCGGGAGGGAGGGCCGGAGGCCTTCATGGTTTCCATTTCTTTCCTTTTTTTTTTCCTTATGTAGAACTCTATCTTTCCTCTTTTTTTTGGGGGGGGGGTGCTGGGGATTGAACCCAGGGCCTCACGCATGCTAGGAAAGTGCTCTACCACTGAGCCATATCCCCAGCCCCTGGTTTCTATTAGGGGCCACCTACTTTATTTTATTTTATTTTTGCGGTACTGGGGATTGAACCTAGAGGCATTTTATCTCTGAGCTACACCCCCAGCCCAATTTAATTTATTTTTTTTAAAAATTGAGTATCTTATTTATTTTTGCGGTACTGGGGATTGAACCCAGGGGCATTCTACCTCTGAGCTCCATCCCCAGCCCTATTTTTTATTCTTTATTTTGAAACAGGTTCTCACTTAAGTTGCAGAGGGCCTCACTAAATAGCTGAGGCTGGCCGTGAACCTGCGATCCTCCTGTCTCAGCTTCCCAAGTACTGGGATTGCCCCACCTGCCCTTATCACAAACCCAGGGCACAAAGACGTCAGGAAATGCGCATGCCCACATCTGAGCGGTCCATCCTGAAGACCCTTGGTCTTTCTAGCCTGTCGGCTTCACAGGGAACTGGGGCAGCTGGGGTAGAGTCTGGGGTGGAGGTGGCCCCGGCGATTCTTTAGATCTGCTGCACCAGAGAGGCAGCTGAGCCGCTGAGGACAGAGCAGGCCAGAACCGGACTATCACAGGCAGGGGTGGCAGGACACAGCTCTGGGCGGGAAGATGAGGCCCTGCCCCATGAAACACCAACACAACCTACCGCTGACTCAGTCCTGCCAGACTAGCGCTGGACTCGGGTTGGGCAATCCATCCTCCCCGCCCCCATTTAACAGACAGAGAAACTGAGGCCAGCAAGTTTAAGTAATTTGTCCCACCCAGGTCTATCGCAAATCTGTGACAAGTCCTGGGTTTGCATCTGGACTCCACCATGACCAGTCAGCTCTTGGTACCCCCACATTCAGAGCACCCCTAACTCATTACAAAACTGGCCCTCGGCAAGTGTCTCAGCCTCTGTGAGACTCAGTTTCCTCATCTGTGAAGGGAGATAATGACAGCGCCTATGCCTGCTCTTTTTAAAGATTAAAAGCTGGGTGTGGTGGTGCATGCTTGTAATCCCAGTACTTGGGAGGCTGAGACAGGAGGATCGCAGGTTCGCCGCCAGCTTCCACTACTTAGTGAGGCCCTCCGGAACTTAGTGAGACCCTGTTTCAAAATAAAGAATAAAAAATAGGACTGGGTGTAGCTTGGAGGCAAAATGCCCCTGGGTTCCATTCCCAGTACTACAAAAAAAAAAAAAAATAGATTAAACACTGAGCGCGGCGCGTGGTTCTGTAGACGGTCCACAGAAGTCCTTGGCCAGGATCATGATCCTCCCCCAAGTCCACGTTCTTCCCCGCCCACATCAGAAAAAGGACCGGAGGAAGTCAGGTCAGAGACTCAGCCTCCTTGTGTCCCCGGCCTCCGCTCTGCTGCCCTGGCTAAACCTCTAGAATTTGTGGCCATCTGGTTTTCTCCTTCCTAACTCCACCCGGTACGGTTCCCCTTTCCCACGCCTGGCCCTTGTTCCTGGGCTGGTGTCCAGAGCCCCTGGAGGCCCCGGGGAGGGGGGCAGCGTCAGGACGTACCCACGGCCAGCATGAGCTTTTCGAAGTCCCCGGACAGCTCCCCTCGGATGCTGGCTTCGATCGGCTTCCCCGTGGTCCGCAGATACTCATCAAACACTGGGTGACAGAGAGAGAGAGGAGGTCTCAGAGCGCCCCCGAACACAGAAGAAATGGGGGCCTCAAAAGGGGAGGCTGCAGTGGCTGGACCTGGCTGCCCACGGGAAGCTGGGGCTGGTGGCTTTGGTGACTGGGAGGTAACATGCGTCACCAGCCACCGTGCGGTCAGTGCTGTGTACGTTGGGAGGGACCGTGTGCCTCGGTCTCCAATGTGGAGCCAGGACGGGTACTTAGGTGGGCGGGCAGAGCACCGTGTAATGATGTTGGAGAGGGACTACACAAACCACTGTCCGGTTGAATCAGGGCTGGCCTTGGGGAGAAGAGGGAAAGGGAGAGACGGGCTTCTCGGCACAGCCCCAGGAGGCAGCGGGGTCTTTTCTGGAACTCACCCAGCCGGAGGTGCTGCTTGCTGCGATTGCCCAGGATGTAGATGAACTGGGCCTCGTCTGTTCCCCATTTCAGCTCCCCTGCCTCGTACAGGTCCTAGAGAGGAAGAGGCGGGTCTTAACTGAAGGAAGAAGCCCGAGGAGACGGGCGGGCTGGCCAAGCCGCTCAGAACTGCTCCTGACCGCGGAGCACGCCAGTAACCCGCACCTCTGGACCTTCGCGTACACCCGGATGCCTTCTTCCTCCCTCCCTCTCTTTTTCTTTCTTTCTTTGGAAGAAGCTCCTACTGGATCTGCATGGCCCAGATTAAATGTCCCATTTCCTCTCCAAGTTCACCCTGAGGTCCCAGGCAGGGCTCTTTTCCCTTCCTCCCTGTTCAAGGCCCCTCTGGCTTCTGTCACCTTCTGTCACCTTGGCCTGCTGTACACTGTGATTTCTTCATAGGCCTGTCCCCCTACTATGCGTGGGCTCCTCAAAGACAGGGACAGTGTCATAGCACTCTCTACAGCTGCACCTGTAGTGTTGCTGACACACACTGAGGGCTTTAAACACCTGGACAGGGTGGCATATTGATGGAGAAGGTGTTTGCGGGATTAACATAAGCCCGTCTCTCCCAGTACTGTCTGATTTTGTTCATTCGTGATTACCCAATGCTTGGCAGAGTGCTCAGCACATAGTAGGTGTTTTGCTTCTGTAAATATGAACGGAATGAATAAACAAAGCTCTGAAATACACCTCACCAACTCTGCAGGCTATGCACCTTGGAAAGATAACTTATCTTCTTCAAAAAAGCACTCTATGAATGACAGCTGTGACTCAGGTGTTTCTGGGGTTTGATGTGAATGACTTCACCTCCAGCCCTCCCTGGGACCCCACCTCACACCTCTCCAATCTCCTTCACTGAGCCTTGGGGACTGCCATCGGCGCCTCTTTACCTGGACATCCTGTTGTACCAAGTCCTCGCTCACTACATCGTCCTCCTCCCTGGTTCCCTGGGACAGAGAGACAAGAAATATGTGTTTCCAATACCACTGAGCCAGGCGGCCCGGATACCAGCGGTGGGGGCGGGAAGGTCAGGGGAACCCGGCAGTCCAGAGGTAACCAGGAGCGGAGCCTAGGTCAGGAGAAACAGCCAGCTGCCGGAGGCCAGGCCTGCAGCACCTACTCATGGGGAACCCCAGGGCCCCTCTCCTTGGCCTCTCCCTTCATCCTTGGGTCTGGGATCAAAAAGGGGAGTTCTAAGCTGGGCCTGGTGGCGCACGCTTGTAATCCCAGTACTTGGGAGGCGGAGACCGGAGGATCCGGGTTCGCGGCCAGCCTCAGCTACTTAGTGAGGCCCTCGGCAACTTCGTGAGACCCGGTTTCGAAATAAAGGATAAAAAATAGGGCCGGGGGTGTAGCTCAGAGGTAGAACGCCCCCGGGCTCAATCCCTGGTACCGCAAAAAAAAAAAAAGGGGGGGGAGTTCTGAGGAGGATACCCACAGTCTTTCCAGGTGCCCCCGCCCCAAGGGAAGCAAGTACCCAGCCTTATACTGAGGACTTTCTAAAGACAGGGCTGCAGACTCGGGGTGGTCCTGCTACGACGCCTCCCAGCGATGATGTGACAGCGTAGAGGGCTTCACACTGACATTCTATTACTAGGGGCTCCCATGTCTTGACCCAGAGAAGGCACCAATGAGGATTTGGCTCCAGGATCTGAGCTCAAGTGGCCAAGGTGCTTCTACTGCTGTGCCCAAGCCCTGTGTCCCGCCTAGCAGGAGGCTTAGAAACAGGGGAACAGGGGAGCCCCTCAGGGGAACAGGGCACGCCCCCCAGGCTACATGTCTTGTGTTCACAGGTCTGCGGCTGGCCTGGCCATGCCCAAACTCCACCCCTCGCAGATCTCAACCCCAGGGGTTCTCTTTGGGACTGACCCTGAGGCAGAGCTGGCACGTCTACAATCTGGGCCATGCCACTCCACTTGTTAGACATGGAGGAGGAGACATTCATGATTATAAGATCCGGGGGGAGCAGGAACCTCCTTCCCAGAAAGAGCAGCTTTGAAATGGGGCAAAGGTCCTCCTTCCTGACTCTTGTGTTCCTCCTGGTAATCCACAGCTGGCTAATACTGTTCATACAAGGAATGGGTTCTGATAACAGGAGGTGAGCTGGGAAGGACTAGTATGAAACAGGAAGGGGAAGAAAGGAGTGGGGAAAGGGGACAAAGTGGTGGCTTTAATTTTTAATTAAAAATTTAATTAAAGCCAGGCGTGGTGGCACATGCTTGTAATCCCAGTACTTGGGAGGCTGAGACCAGAGGATCTGGGTTCGCGGCCAGCCTCAGCTACTTAGTGAGGCCCTCCGCAACTTAGTGAGACCCTATTTCAAGATAAAGAACAAAAAATAGGGCTGAGGGTGTAGCCCAGAGGTAGAATGCCCCTGGGTTCAATCCCTGGTACCGCAAAAAAAGAAAAAAAAATTAAAAACATTTTTCTGCTGGGCGTGGTGGCGCATGCTTGTAATCCCAGTACTTGGGAGGCTAAAACAGGAGGATCGCAGGTTCACAACCAGCCTCAGCTACTTAGTGAGGCCCTCTGCAACTTAGTGAGACCCTGTTTCAAAATAAAGAATAAAAAAATAGGGCTGGGGGTATAGCTCAGAGGTAGAATACCCCTGGGTTCCATCCCCAGTACTAAAAAAAAAAAAATTGTGGCACTGGGGATTGAACCCAGGGTCATTCTATCTTTGAACTATACCCTCAGCCCTTTAAAAAACTTATTTATTTATTTTTGTGGTGCTAGGGATTAAACCTAGAGGCATCCTACCTCTGAGCTACACCCCAGCACTATTTTGTGTTTTATTTTTATTTGGAAACAGGGTCTTGCCAAGTTGCTGAGGCTGGCTTTGAACTTGCGATCATTCTGTCTCAGTCTCCCAAGTACTGGGATTATAGGTGTGTGCACTACCACACCTGGCTCAGAAATCTGGTTTTTGATCAAAATATTTCTATTTTTGAATGTCAGGAATTAATTCAACATTTTTTTGTTATTTTGTTTGTTCTTTAAATACATTATATGAAAAAAAAAGAAAAAGCCCAACACGGCAGGTTGGGTTCAGCCGTGGACACAGTGTGTGGCGCTTTAGTCCCTCTGGGATGGATTGCTCGGCGGGCTACAGGCAGCGGAGCTTGGCGGCGGGCGACGTGATGCAGGCAGCCCCAGCAACCCCACATCCCCGTGGTGTCCTGAGCATGCGCCCTGGCTGAGAAGCAGCGGCAGAGGGGCGGAGGGCTGCGTATGGAGAGAGGGAGGAGGTCACAGGAGAGAACACGGGTCACAAGAGAGGAGCATGTGCCAAGGGAAATACGGTCGGTCGCCTGAAGGACTGTGCATGTGTGAACCAGAAGGAACAGACTAGAGCCCTGAGCTCTCAGGCGCCACACCCAGCTGAGCCAGAGAAGCCATCACAGGCTGTGGAGGGTAAACTGAGGTGGCGTGGAAGGTACAGTACAGGAGGAGGGCCTTACTCCAGCACACCCAGGCCACCTGTGTCAGGAGCAGGGCGGGAGGCCGCGGTCCTCGGCCTGCACTCTGGGGGAGCTCCGGGGAGGGCTCGGGGCCCTGGCTGGACTCACCTGGAGCAGGACCACGAGCATCTTCTGGAAGTGGCCAGAGGTGTCGCCGATGATGTCAGACTCCAGGTCTCGCTCGTAGGCTGCAGGAAGGAACACAAGCTCTAGGCTCATCCCCAGAGGCCTCAGGATCCAGGATCAAGGTCTCTTGCTGCCCCCCAATGATGACATGTTTGTTACAACCCCCGAATCCAGTCTACGTGACCACCATGGCGAGGCTCAGGGTGTATTCTCTTAGTTGTTGGTGCCGTGACCTGATGAAACGGAATCTAGCCACGTCTCTCCATCCCCGTACGCCCTCCTGTGGACATGGCACCCCTCACCTGGACGGCGGTGCCGCTTCCACAATGACAAGGTTAACTGGTTTGAGGCCCGTCTGTTTTTTTGAACCCAGGTACTGATTGGCTGGGTGGGCGGATGGGCAGAGCGGGGAGAAGGAGGCAAAAGGTGGATGGATAGTCTAGCGGCCCCGCCCTTGAATTTACCTCCATTTCTCTTTCTTTTTTGTTTTCTTGGTGGTACCGGGGACTGAACCCAGGGGCATTCTACCTCTGAGCTACACCCCTGGCCCTATTTTTTATTCTTTATTTGGAAACAGAGTCTCACTAAATTGCGGAGAGCCTCACTAACTAGCTGAGGCTGGCCGAGAACCCAGATCCTCCGGTCTCAGCCTCCCAAGTACTGGGATTACAAGCGTGCGCCACCACGTCCGGCTTTCACATCTCCATCTCTCTGAATGTCCTGCGCCCCTGCTGCGCTCACCGTCTTTGTACGCGGCCACCAGCTGGTGGATCTGCTCATTGGTCCGGGAAGCCAAGATCTCAATGAGGCACTTCTCATCGGTGCCGACGCCCTGGGGAAGAGAGCGCAGGGGTCAGGGGGGACCGGAGGCCACGAGCCACCCCCCACTCAGGGGCTCCCACCTCAGCAGCAGGGATTGGGGGCTGGACACGAGTTCAAAGTCCTGGGACTCAAAAGACATGAGTTCTAGTCCCGCCTCTGTCAGCAGCTGGCTTTTGTGACCTTTTTTTGGTACTGGGGATTGAACCCAGGGATGTTCTACCTCTGAGCCACACTTTCAGCCTTTTTATTTTGAAACAAGGTCTTGCTAAGTTGCAGAGAAAGAGCACGAGAGAGAGAGAGAGAGAGAGAGAGAGAGAGAGGAGAGAGGAGAGAGGAGAGAGGAGAGAGGAGAGAGGGACTATCTTTCTGGGCTTCAGTTTTCTCATCTGTAAAATGGCGATGGTATTAGTTGTGGTGCCAAGTGCTAATGGAGGTTGAAAAGGTAACGACCTCTCAGGTAGCTAAGTGTATCTGTTTCTTAAACGATTTCATGCTTGATTGCTCATTGGTGGCAAAGATCATAGCACTTTATAAACTTTAAAGTGCTAGGAACAAGTAAGAGCTTTTTTTTTTGTGGTACCGGGGATTGAATGCAGGGGCATTCAACCTCCGGGCTACACCTCTAGCCCTGTTTTTTATTCTTTATTTTGAAATAGGGTCTCACTAAGTTGTGGAGGGCCTCACTAAGTAGCTGAGGCTGGCCTCGAACCTGTGATCCTCCTGTCTCAGCCTCCCAAGTACTGGGATTACAAGCATGCGCCACCACGCCCGGCTCTTTTATTTTTATTTTCAAACAGGGTCTTACTAGGTTGCTGAGAGTTGTGCTAAGTTGCTGAGGCTTGTCTTTTTTTTTTTTTTTTGCAGTACTGTGGATTGAACCCAGGGGCATTCTACCTCTGAGCTACATCCCCAGCCCTATTTTATTTTTATTTTGAAACAGGATCTCACTAGGTCCATGAGAGTATCAATATGTGCTGAGGCTGTCCTCAAACCTGTGATCCTCCTGTCTCGG
>PVJS01053363.1:0-13309 GCA_004027185.1 Glis glis | reverse complement strand
TGCTAAGTGATATTAGTAAGTCACTAAGAGTAAAAAATCAGATGTTCCCCCTAATCTGTGGGAGCTAGATAGAATGGGACTTAGAAGGGAAGAAGAAGAAATCTTTAGATGGACAAAGAAGGTGACCTAACAGAGGGAGTTGGGAGGGGAGTAGAGGGAAACACACTATAGCACATGATGTACATACACAAACCTATAAGACTCAATCACTATCCGGAGCATGAAAGGGAGAGAAGGGAGAGTTAATAGGGTGGGATTGGAGGGAAGGCTAAATGTGCAATGTGTGCATGTATGATGTTCATACCCTGACATATATCAAAATGTATAATTACAATGCACCAATAAATGAACATAAAAAAACAAAGACATATTATTATATAAACCCATTATCTATGTGTGTATATATGTATATATGATATGTATGTAAAATTTATAACCCATTACATACATATAAAATTGATAAATATATATGTATATTTAATGTGTGTATATATATATATATATATATATATATATATATATATCCATTAAAACTATAACATCCTTCCCTCTATCCACCAGACTCTCCTCCCATTTCCAACTCAAGTCACATGCAGGCCATATACCCTCAGGCCAGGCTCAGCAGGATGCTAGCAGCTTCATGCAGCACATCTAAAGGGCCTCTGGCCATTCTGAGACCTGACTGATAGTGGCAAGCAGGTTGTGGATTATCTTCATAGAACCTGGCCTCCTGCTGAAGTGACAAATAATACCTGTGCAATCAGCCTGGGAATTCCTCACCTACTATTGCTATCAATAAATGATTCACACAGCCCACAGCAGAATCCATTTCTAATCATGTGGCCAGCCACCAGCACTGCTTGGATGGATGCCTCTGCCCTGGGCGCGTCCAGGTCATACTCTCCTGAAGTGAAACACAGCCTGGGCAGAGGGAGGAGACCATGTGGGAAGTGGGCCCAGCCACCAAGTTGGCACCATGCTCCTCTGACACCTGTGGCCTACGGTGCAGCTCTGCGGTGCCAGGGATGTGATCAAAGTCAGCAAAGCACATGTCTAGAGTGCTTACTGTGTGTCAGGTACTTTTCACCAGGGCTTTATGTGGATGGTTTTTATAATTTCCATCTTAAACATGATCAAACCAAGGCTTAGCAATTATTTGCTTGACATTACATCTACACATATTGACTGAATCCCTGAGAGTTTACTTCCCCCTGTATCAGGTATGAGAGAGCTAAAAGTAAAAGAATGGCACCTTCAAAGTCACATATTTAAAAATTCTTCCCCTAGATGTTTTCTAAGAATTATTACTAAAAGACGTACGGGAAATGAGTAATTACCCTCCCTACTCCTCCTTCAAACAGTTAAGGTGACAAGATTAATCCACATAAGCAATTCACTAACAACTAAATCTGGTGGTCCTATTTTCAGTCCAAAATATGTTTGAAAAATACTTTTTAAAAATATCTGAGGGTCAATTTTAAATAAGACTAAAATACAACTATCTGTATGTTTAATAAATGCAATTTACATAAAGAAAAATACATGTAATAAAAATTAACATGTTTCTGTACATTCAATATATATTTTTTGGGTATCTATCTATGTGAACTATTTTCAATATATATTTTGATTAAAGGAATTCTGGAAGTTTTCAGTTTGCATATTAATAGTAGACAATTTAAAATGACTAACTACAAATTTGCTTTTCATTTTTCTTTTGGTCCCTTCCTTAAATAAAACAAACAAAAGTGAATGTCTGTAAGCAACAAAATAACTCATGATTCTACTACCTACATTTAAGCCATGACCTTTAGTTAGGATTCTATTAGAAAACAAATATTTGTCTTTTTGAATTAGGAAGAAAGACTTGTATATTAAGAAATAAATATTTGTATTTGTTGTAATTCTTTCCTCTAGTTTTCCAGTTTGATGTTTATCTCTGTTCTTCTAAGTCAGGTAACCTGCTAATCATTTCTTGTGTAATATCTTCTTCTATTTTCTCTTTCTATTGTTTTTAATTTTAGAAAGTTTATACCCATTCTACTATCATTTAAATATTAAATAAAGCCGGGCTTGGTGGCGCATGCTTGTAATCCTAGTAGTTGGGAGGTGGAGACCGGAGGATCTGGGTTCAGGGCCAGTCTCAGCTGGTTGGTGAGGCCCTCCACAACTTCAACTTTGTGAAACCCGGTTTCAAAATAAAGTATAAAAAATAGGGCCGGGGGTGTAACTCAGAGGTAGAACGCCCCTGGGTTCAATCCCTGGTACCGCAAAAAAAAAAAAATAAAAAATAAATAAATAAATAAATAAATATTAAATAAAAAACCAGTTAATTTCCTGCCAAATCATTAATTTTACAAACTACATTTCCTGAACAATTCCACTGAGTCATAGGTCAACTTTTATGCCAGTGATAGAACATTTGTATTATTGTTGCTTTAAAATATCTTACATCCTTTGGAGTAAGTCTTAGCTATTCTCATTGGTATTTTCTTCCATGAACTCAAGAGACATTTGCTCAAGTTCCAATTACAAAAGAAGAAAAATAGTTGTGTCAGGAATTTATACAAGTATCAAATCTATAAATCCTTGATCTATCTTCCTGTCTATCTAGATTTGTGGCTAATTTTAATTAGAATGCCTCTAGTATTTTGTCACTAATTATGAACTTTAAAATAGATGTTCCTTATTGTAGTAAGGAAGTAGCCATCCATTTCTACTTAAGTCTTTGGTTTAAAAAAAATCAAATATGGTGTTGGAGTCTGTCCAATGTGTTTTCAACATCTATTGAGATGATCATGTGGTTTTCACATTACTCTCCTATATGGACTCTCATTGTAGTTAAATTAATCTGCTTGCTCATTTAAAAAATTTTAGCTTTTGTATAAATCACTTTTTTGACTTTATACTATTTTTTATTAGCCAGGATTTCTAGTGCAAGTGACCGAAAACCAAAGGGCAAGCAGCTGAAAGAGAAAAGGAAATACAGTTGATTATTTAACTGAACAGAATCCCCCAGCAGAGTTGATCCAGGGACTTAGAGTGCCACCAGGACTATTTTGCTTTCTATATTTCCTGAAACTTCACACTTTCATCCTCCAGATGCAAGTCCACAGGGAACTGATTTTTTTGCTTTGCTTTGTTTTTGTTTTCATTTTTGCCAACAGCTCCGTCACAAGTCCTGTGCCATCCCTTCACTGACCCAAAATTGACTGTATGCTCAACTCTGTACTGATTACTGTGGCCATGAGCTAGGCCAGTGGATTGGCTGAGGCTTAGGGTGCTTGTCTACATTTAAGCTGAGAGTAGGATAGACCGAGAGTAGGGGAGGGTATTATCAAAAGAACAAGGGTGGGTTCCAGATGGCCACACAGACTCAAGTGTCCACTGCAACTCTTAATAGTGGGAAATCGCCCAGGACTGCAGAGCAGAAGTCACTGGTTTTCTTATATCCAGGTTGTTTCTCCACATTCTCCAGCCTAGTGAGCTTCTACCACTTTTTGCCATGATCCTAAATCTCTACCAGTTGCACTAGGAAATGAGGTTCTAACATGTGGCAGCTCAGCCTGGTTTTTGTCTGAGCTGCTTCCCTGGCTCAGGGTGTGCTTGGCATTCTTCTGCTTAGAAGGCATCCATCATGACTCCTGTCTCAAGAGCCTGTTGCTCGGCCCACAGGCTGGGCAGCAGGCATGGTCTCTCCAGCTTCCCCACTTGGAGTCGCTCCCATAGACAAGAGCTTGTATTTCCTCCACAAAAGGATTCAATTGATGATCCCAATACAGGCACCAGGGGCATATTATCAGAAGAAAGTTATGCTGCTTCCCAGGGTTTATGAAATCCTTTCCCTCGTGGTTCCTGATTTATGGTTCTGACTTCCTTGTTGAGATAGTTGGTTGCAGCTCTCCTGTTCTTTCTGAGCTAAAAACTCCCCAGACCTTGTTTCTGCCACTACTTCCTCACCTCCACCATTATTCATGAAGGCCCCTTTTCTCTCATGAGCCCCAAAGGGCATTATAACTAAATGAAGTGGGTCCCAGCTCAGAATCGTACTTTGCATTAGCTAAGAGCCTCTCTCTGGGAACATTCACTTGAAAGTAAGCGCCACTGCCACATTCAATCATTACCTTAAGGGTAATTCTAAGGGAAAGCCACCGAGGGCTGAAGGGAGCCACTCTCAGCCACCTGCAAGACATGTTAGGCAACTATGTTGGATCTCCCTACCTCACAGACAAGTCGTAAAAGTTAGAAAATATTTATAGGCCAAGAGGCCTTTCTTGATTGATAGATCAGTTCCATAGACCTAGCAGTATAGTAAAAGTTAAAACTGCCCTTTGAAAGAAAAAGGATTGTCAGCAGCAATTCTGATGACCTATGAAGGGCTTACCAATGAAATGGCAACAGGGAGAATGCTTTGTGTGGTCTCGGATAGGGTTGAGGTAGGCTGCTGAGAGGCAGTTTAATGCCTGAGGCTGTGGGCAAGGAAGGAGGAGGGAAGGGTTAGTGTAGTAACCCTGGTAAGTTTGACAAGGTTCCCAACAGGGTTTGGCTGCTCAGGCTAAGACTGCCCTAGTCCGGTGCTTTTCAAATCAATGCTTTCAGCACCATTCCTTCCTTGTTTGTCTTGCACTGAAACCAGGAGAGGGATTTGGTGGCTCTCACCAGCTAGGAAACCGGTAAACATTATTTTCTTACTTGGTTTCTCTCTTCTCTCTTTCATCTTTTGTCTCTGTTTTCCTTTTCCTGAAGGCTTGTTATACCTCAGAAAATCACCACACCCACCAGGATGAATTCAGGCTTGTGGGGAAAGCAAAGATACCTTATTGGGCTCTGTGAAACCGGTGTTTTCAATGGTGAAGAGGCACAGTGGAGGCGAATGAGCAGCATCTGATACCAAGTGCTACCTGCAGACAAGAAGAACAACTAGAGTTCATTGTACACTGCTTTGAACCTGATTGTCTTTCTGTCTTGCAACTAAACTATGTATACACATCTCCTGTTAAGGGGAAAAATGCAATGTCATTCTTTTTCACCAGTCAACTGTCTTTGGTCATTTAGCCTAGGATGCCAGGTACTTTAAAAGATAGTTATGTCATAGTCTACACTCTTATCCAGTTGCCTGGTTATTATTCATCTTTCTCCTCATAGTTTCAAAGCAACAAACATTGTTATTGCAGTCCTTTAGGTATGAGATGCTAAGGGAATATGTCTTAATGATAACATTAGCCTGATGCACCATAACTCTACACTACTGTGTTTTCGTCCATAGTGGTACTGCTGTCCATCCTGACCAAAAATTGAGAATTCAGTGTGCATGCATCCCTGAATCCCATCTGACACATCTCCCCATGCTGCTTTCTCTCCACTCACTCTCTATAGTAGAAGAATGTAAAGATAGCAACCATGCCAAGGCGTCTCTAATACCTGAAATGTGTTTGGTTATTAGATGCCTTCAGGTACTTTGAGGTGTTTGGTGCCACTGGCACAAGAAATTTGAACTGATATGGAAATGGGCCATGGATTTACTAGTCTTTACTTATAACTCATAACCACAGATATTATGCTATATAGAATATTAAAAGCACATGTTGCCCTGAAAGACAGTGTATGATTAAAAAATACATAAAAATTGGTCATCTTGAATCAATAACATCTAAGTAAATAACAATAACAATAGGCAGGATCTATAATAGTATTCTCATTGAGACACCTATCTTTCTGTTATTCTAAACAGTGGATGCAACGATTCATAACCTATAGAGTACAGCCCCTGGGTTTTGAAATTATGAAATGATTTAAAAGAAAAGGAGGTTTAGTTTGGAAAAAATCATATCCAATACTAGCATTTTATATTTGGAAAAATGCCATTTTATCAATACAAACTTAAGAATGTAAAGTTGGTCAAAATGATCTGACCTAGTAGTCCCCGGAAGGTACAGGGATTCTCAGCCAGTGGCCGGGCAGAGCCCCCATGGCAGTAGCATGTACATGAAAGAGAGATAGACAGAAAGTGAGAGACAGAAGTCTATATGAATTGTAAAAGATGATGAAATAACTAGAAATCTCTATTTCCTTCATAGAATTGTTAACTTTGCTTTAACTGACAAGAAAGATGATGTATTGTGATATGTCCCTGGGGAAGGACATCTATTGACTATATGTGTATCTGTATGCACCCCAATCATCATAAGTGGTTAATTTTGCTATGACAGTGTTGCGGAGTAAATTACTGCTCAAAGATTATTTATAGATAGGGGTTGAACTTAAGGGTTTTTTTTTTCCTTGTTTGGGTGATGGGCCTTTGGATATCAAATTTCCTCTGTCTATACTATTGTCCCATGAAACTACTTGATTTTGGCAAATGCAGAGCTTGGCAGTCCTTGATGAAACATATTTACGAGTTAAGTCCAAATGAATCCAAAACATATGGATTAAATTTCCCTTGAAATATCTAAATTAAAGGTGGAAAGTACTTTGAAGAATGCACTGGGGACCTGCTGCTCCTCAGGCCAATGTTAAGGCTTGAGCAAGTTTCTCCCATTTGGAGAGCTTCAAGCTTGCTCATGCTCTCGAAGGCTCCATTGTGGCTCCTCCCATGGCAACTGCCATTCCAGGGCACATAACCCTAGATATCCCAGCAATGACCCCACCAAGAGCAGAGGGCCATGAATCAGGCTGAACAGAAATGTTTTATTGAGTGATACAGCTTAATGTTTCTTCCGGGTTCCTCCCTCATCCAAACCTTAAGCTCAATTAATGCCAAATGTATAGAAAAAAAGTCAGCCAGGAAGTGTTCCAGAACATATTTCGGGGCAGAACAAGGATGAAATTGGCTATCCCTCCCACAAGTCAGAGTCCCAGTGAATAGCTCAGTAAATGTTTTTAAAAGGAAAAACAAAACAAGGAAAGCCATCCAGTCATTATAGTTTTCTTTTTTTTTTTCAGATAAACCAGTATCTCTTGACTTTTGGAACAATTATCCGATAGCCACATTTTATCCCATGATCATAATTGTTTTGTGCACTTGTCATCTTGAATAATAACAGTATGAACTTCAAACAAAAGTGCTTCAAATATCTCCTGAAGTTTTATCCTCTTTCTTTCTGTCTCTCTGCATTGTGCATATTAGCCATATTTCAGCAAGAATACTAAACCATTATGGACATGAATTAGGTCACTTTAAAAATTGTCATATCTTGCCTACATATCTTTATTATTGCCTAGGCTTGAAAGAAAAATAATTCTTATATATTTTCTTATAATGACAATGGTGGTATTAGTTTGTCTCCCCCCCCCACACACACAAGATCTGGTCTTTGGCCTCAACTGGGATATTTAAATACAGCTCAGACCTATCTGCAAAGTAGTTGAGATTTGGATATTGTTATCTAGTAATTTGCTCTATGAATGACCAAAGGGATAGATTGTGTTTTCACTGGAAAGTGTTTGAGTTTCCTTAGACTAATGCCTCCTTCTTTGAGGCCCATGGGTGACCACATTCAATGTTGTAAAATCTGATCATGAGTACACTTATCAGAATTCAAAGTTACAATAATGTCTTTGGAATTAAGCACAACTAAAGAATCTTCTTGGGCATCAGACAGGCTCTTTCTCGTTAGTGCACTGCCCATTGAATTGCAACTGGTCCGAGCTGAGTCACTATAATTTTAACACAGCAAAATAGTTCTCTCCCTCTCACCTAAAGAAAATGAGAAGGAAGTGCCTGTATTTAGGGAAATTTTAAAACCCATTACAAAGGAGATTAAATTGTATTCCTTTATAATTGCCATTCATAACAAATAAATGTTCTCATCAAAATTACCTGTGCCAAATAAGTTCCAGTTGTCAGGCATTAAAGTTGTCATTTTTTTCCTCAAAAATTTTAACTCTAAAATTGGCATTCAATGTCTTTGTAGACCTATAAATATCAATTTGGAGAAGTGGGTTTTTAATAAATGACAGTATACAGAAAATGAGTTTTAAAAATTTAGATCAAGCAGCATGTTTTGTGGCCAGAACTCTCTGATATTGTTTGTATTCAACCCATGAGCAAGGTAATAACTCACTGTCCTTTTCTCTATGTAGTCACTACCTTTCTGTCTAGCTTTTATTCTGGCCAACTTTGCATGGGGGGGATTATGAAAACACTGGAACAGATGACACCCTGGTGATGTATTCTCAATGACCCTCAAGTAACGGTTCAGTCTTCGATCTAGAACAAAGCAATACCTCTCGGGTCTAGGAGCTTCCCCAGAGAGATGGGATGTTTTAATAAGAAGAGGCCGTCCTAAACAGAGATGCTAAGTGGATGATGACTGTTTTAGGGTGTATCTGTTCTGTACAGATATTTTCTCCCTCCTGTCATCATCCTCCAAGCTCTCTGGGCCAGACCTCCCTGTGTCTTGACCCCCTGGCTCTCTCTCCCAGGCTTTAAATCTGGCTGGATCTTGCTCTACGACGGGAGGGAGCAGTGGGAATCTCCATTATGTATTAAAGACTCAACATCTGGCTTTTCCTCCATTTTCCCTAATAGTTATTGGAAGCCAACTATTAGTGGCAACCCGTTCTCCAGGAGACTACTGATATTTTGCTGTTTCTCCTTGTCACACACTGGGTGTTAACCCTTTAGAGAGAGGAAATAAGATAAAAGTAAATTCTCTTTAAAAAGGATTATTTCCCTATGTATATTAAGGGTGATACTGTAGTTGCATCGAGGCCTGCATTTATACCTCCTGCATTTTGTTCCAAGTACATATGTGTGCATGTATCTGTTACTTTTTTTGCAGCAACAGTCTAAAACTACCTTAATTTAATCAATATCTTGAATGATTCATTTTATTTAAAGCAGTAAATTTCATGACCAAAATTAGCTATATCTGATGCAGGGAGCAGTATATAGGTGAAACAATAGAATGAGAGGTTGGTTTTATTTTTTCTCATTTTTTATATGTACTTCTTTAGACTGTTACTATAACCTAAATACCATATGATTCATGTGTGGACTCTCTTGATGTTAAATCTGTAAGTCATGGCAGAGCAAATATGCATGCATGACTTAGACATTAACAGAAAATACAAAGTTTCTGTCTTGGTCAGTTTGGCTGTCTTTCTAAAAATTGTGTTTGTGAGAACAGTGACAAAAGCCAGGCACGGTGGTGCATGCCTGTAATCCCAGTACTTGGGAGGCGGAGACAGGAGGAGTCCAGGTTCAAGGACAGCCTCAGTAAGTAGTGAGACTCTCATCAACCTAGAGAGACGCTGTTTCAAAATTTAAAAAATAAAATAGATCTGGGGGTATAGCTCGGAGGTAGAATGCCTCTGGATTCAATCTCCAGTAACACACACACACACACACACACACACACACACATACAAAGAAAAGAAAACAGTGACAAAATCACTTGCCTTTGTCCCTTGTCATTAAAGTTAACTATTGATAGATGGGTGTGGTGACACATTCCTGTAATCACAATACTTGAGAGGCTGGGACAGGAGGATCGCAGGTTCCAGACTAGCCTCAGCAACTTAGCTAGACTCTTGGCAACCTAGCAAGAGTCTGCTTCAAAACAAAGAATAGAAAGAGCTGGGGGTGTAGCTCAGAGGTGGAATGTCCCAGTACCACAGAAAGAAAGAAAAAAAAAAGCTAATTACTGTTGACCTATATTTAGCCCCCTTATAGCCTCCAGAGGGCACCTAATGAAAAAGTCCAATCAACTACATTAGCCTGAATTCTGACTCACTCTGGCCACATACACAGATAGGTACCAAGTAATTTATACTTGAGAGTAATTGCAGTTCCAAGGACAAAGGGTTCTTGACTCTTCTGGGAAGCATTATAGAATAGTGAAAAGACTTCAGAGAGATGTGAGAGTGGTGGCCCATGCCTATAATCCCAGTACTTTGGAGGCTGAGACAGGAGGACCACAGATTCCAGGAATATCCCTGTGTTCAATACCCAGTACCCCCTCCCCACACTCACAAAGTGTACTGTACCCCTCATCAGCCCTGTGATCTGCTGTGAGTTCCACCACTTCTCTGAGCCTCCATTTCCACATGTGTTAAATGGGGATCAGGATACTTGCATCTCAGAGTTGGCATGATGATTAAACAAGATGAGATGTACAAAAAGGAGACTCCAAAGCAAGTTGATCAAACTTATTACCATCAGTGGAATAATTTTGAATCCCTCTACCAACATGAAGCAGGGAGCTTAGGGGAAAGCACAAAATATCTATTGCCGTGGCTATTCGGTGATTTTTTCTTTGTTTGTTGATCTTCCCAATTTCACCAGATACAGAGATTATTTATTTCAATGTTTGCAGGTATTGCCCTCCTTGATTGAGATAGGAACTGGCATCTTTAAGCTTTCAATTCCTCACAGAACTTGAAAACTTGCTAAAGAGAATTCAGATGGGTAAAACAATAGAATAAAAGGTTTGTTTTATTTGTTTTTTTTTCATTTTTAGTTGTTGCAAATATTTAGATACATCTTATAAATAAATAATTGCCTTCTCTGTAGATTAAAACCATTTGACCTAGACATGTGTACTTCAAAGTAGATTTATAGATACCATAATGGTAGCTTTTCATAATTAAATGTGATTCCTAATATTGTATACAGTGAATGGACTATTATTTCCTCTAGAAAAATTTCAATCTAAACTGAGTTTTGCAGTCCCTTGAAAGGTGAACTTAAACTAATCAGGAAGTATTTAACCTAAAGTTATGCTGCTCCTTCCAGTTAAATCAGTATTATTTGAGTAAATGGAGAATGGTAAGAAAATAAAACACTCATGGAGTTCTATATTACACACCAGTAACATCTGATATATATCTTCATTTTTTCTTCAATCAGTATCATTAAAGGAAAAAATTGGATCAGAAGGAGTTTTCAGGAAATATAATGGAAAGATAAAGAATCACATAAGGCCAGGCATGGTGGCACATGCTTGTAATCTCAGTACTTGGAAGGCTGAGACAGGAGGATTGCAGGTTGGAAGACAGCCTAAACAATGTAGCAAGACTCTCAGCAACCTAGTGAGACCCTGTTACTAAACAAAAGATAAAAAAAGGGCTAGGGGTGTAACTCAGAGGTAGAATGTCTCTGAATTATATTCCCAGTACTCCCCCCGCTGCCAAAATAACGTATTATCCATTTCCTACAATCTAACAACTGAACTGAAAGTGGGAGTACACATTATCAAATACATACGTATAAAATTCTGCAGAAAAAGGGTGAAAAATTAAGACCCAAGAATTTAAAAAAGTAATGGATGAGGAAAGAGAAAGACTAATGAATTACTATAATTGGTATGACTTTTAACCATGACCTTCAGATTCAGTCTGAATAAAAGAAGTAGAAAACAGCAGAATAAAACTCCATTAACACCCCTAACTGAGGGGTCTTATACAAAAGGAGATGTGTAGGTTCTTGGGAAGGGGTTGGGAGGAAAAAGGAAAGCTCTGGAAATTAGAAGTACCTCTTTTATATCACAACATCTCACCTGAGGTAAAAAAAAAAACACAAAAGTGGGCAAGACTCTCAGCAAGAGATTTGGGTCACCTTGAGTTGTAATCTCTAGCAATAAACAGGCATTTAATAAATGAAAGACAAGAGGAAATAAAAACTCAAGAGGACTGAGTTCTGAAGGAAGAAGATACCCTAGTAGAAAAGGCGAAGAAAGAAGCTCAGTTAAAGAACTGCTTCTTTTTCTAAACTGGAGTTGTGGCCACAGCCATGGGTGGTAATAAACTTTGCCCCATACTTGTTGGGAGGGATGAGGACAGATGCTGTGGGTGAAGCAAGTGAGCAGAACATAGAGAGATGCTTACATGGTTTTGAGGCTCCATCCTGAAGGGGAGGGGAGAGTTTCTATCTCTCAAGGTGACCCAAACAGAATGTAGAGCTACCCTGGATGAAGTGCAGTAAATTCCAGAAAACACCCCTGAACAAGATCACTGGGGGCAGAGCAAAGATCCAGCACTTACAGCCAGTGGATTTTGACAAAAGAGCCCAAAACATACCCTAGAGTAAAGACAGCATCTTCAACAAATGGTCCTGGCAAAACTGAATATCCATATATAGAAGAATGAAATTAGACCTCTCTCTTTTGGAGCTGAGAGCTTTAGTGAAAGGGAATTTTTTTGCCTACATTTTTTAAATTCATTTATTGGTGCATTGTTATCATACATTTTGATAAGTGTCAGGGTAGCAGAAGCATGCATGCACACATTGCTCATTTAGCCCTCCCTCAGCTCCCACCCTATTACCTCCCCCTTACCTCCTTTTTGTGCTCAGCATAGTGATTGACTCTGATAAGTTTGTGTATATATATATTATATGCATTAGTGTATTTCCCTCTTCCTCCCTCCCATCTCTCTCCCCTAGGTCACCTTCTTTGCTCATCTAAAGTTTTCTCCTTCTTTGTCTGGAGTCCCTTCTAAGTCCCATTCTCTCTAGCTTCCACATGTTAGGGAGAACATCTGACTTTTCACTCTTTGTGACTGACCAATCTCACTTAGCATAATGTCCTCCAATTCTCTCAATTTCCCTGCAAATAATGTAATTTTTTTCTTCTTTATGGCTGCGTAAAATTCCATTATATACATATCCCATAGTCTTGTAATCCATTCATTTGTTGATGGAAACCTTGGCTGGTTCCAAAGTTTGGCAATTGTGAATTGTGCAGCTATAAACATAGATACACATGCATTAGTCTGGTAGTTTGGTTTCAGTTCTTTTGGGTAGATGCCTAGAAGTGGTATTGCTGGGTCATATCATAGGTTCATTCCCATTCTTCTGAGGATCCTCCACACTATTTTCCAAAGTGGTTGCACTAATTTGCCATCCCAACAACAGTGTATTAGATTTCCTACATTTTTCAAGCAGAGACCACAGTGACCTGCTGAGAATGCAAGAATGGCTGTAGCAATACCAATGATGTTCTTCACAGAGCTAGAAAAAACAGTCCTAAAATTCATATGGAAAAAAAAAGACCCAGAATAGCCAAAGCAACCCTGAGCAGTAAGAACCTTGCTGAAAGCATTACAATATCTGGTTTCAAATTATACTACAGAGTAACAAAAACAGCATGGTATTGGCACAAAAATAGACACATAGACAAATGGAATAGAATAGAAGATACAGAACTGAATCCTCACACTTATAGCTACTTGATTTTTGACAAAGGAGCCAAAAACATATGCTGGAGAAAAGACAGCCTTGGCTGGGCGTGGTGGCGCACGCTTGTAATCCCAGTACTTTGGGAGGCGGAGACCGGAGGATCCGGGTTCGCAGCCAGCCTCAGCTCTC
>PVJS01053362.1:0-13309 GCA_004027185.1 Glis glis | reverse complement strand
AGGGAAAGAGAGAGAGAGAGAGAGACAGGGAAAGAGAGAGAGAGAGAGAGAGAGAGAGAACTGAGGCTGGCCGTGAACCCAGATCCTCCGGTCTCCACCTCCCAAAGTACTGGGATTACAAGCATGCGCCACCACGCCCGGCTGGGGGGTCCTCTTTAGTCAAACACGGAAACAACACTAACCATCTTTCTGAAAGACATACCCACAAGAAAGCTAGTCTTTTGTAGAGAGTGCCATCAGAAGTGAAAGCAATACCAGAAAAGGTGCTGGGATGCCAGAAAGCTTTCAGGTATGCAGTTTAACCACAAGAATAAGCTCCAAAACTAGGAGGAAACAACAGTATAAAAATTCAAAGAAAGGGGAAAGTTACTCTCTCCAAATCTTTTGTTGGATGCTTCTTCAGAAAAAATTAATTTTGAAATATGAAGATTTTTATGAATAAAACATTTAAATTGTATATATACTACTAAAGAGCCATAAATCTGCTTTTTGCTTTATTATTAAAGTAACATAAGCCAGGTGCTGCGGTGCATGTCTATAATCCCAGTACTTGGGAGGCTGAAACAGGAGGATTGCAGGTTCAAGGCCAGCACATGATAACTTAACAAGGCTGTTTTAAAATAACAAATAAAATAGGACTGAAGTATATAGCTCAGAGGTAGAATTCCCCTGGTTCAATCCCCATTTCCACAAATAAATAAAGTAGCATATGCACTGCAAAACTTTAAATAATACAAAAACACTCTAAAGATTTTAAGTAAAGCAGTAAGGATAATTCTGGTCTTAACTTCATAAAGCAGTGGAGAGCTCAAACTTACATTTTACAATTCACCCCATCTCTACTCCAGGCACAGTCAACCCAGTTCCAACAGCAA
Source organism: Glis glis (assembly GCA_004027185.1). Classification (NCBI taxonomy): domain Eukaryota; kingdom Metazoa; phylum Chordata; class Mammalia; order Rodentia; family Gliridae; genus Glis; species Glis glis. Next base: position 12,434 of record PVJS01053362.1, on the reverse strand, counting down.
ATACCCACCGTCTAACTGTGAGCATTACTAAGTTGGTATGTATCCTTCCAGATAATGCAATTATTTTTAAAATGTATGTAGCTGTAGAATTTTTATCTAAACCTATATAAATTTAGTAAAGAATAAGGACTTTTGGCTAATCAGACCTAGCAGAAGGGACTACTCAATAAAAAAAAGAAACTGACTTGGGCCTGGACCTGACTAACCCTAAGTAAGTGTGTCTCACCTCTGTGGGCTATTCATATGTAGAATATACTAATACATATACGCACAGAAAAATTTCAGGAAAGGCAGACTAACCCATAAAACTGGGTTATCTCTGGATCGTGGGATTATGGGGACAGGGTGTTGTAATAATAAATTAAAAGCTTGAATATAAAGGCAGTTTGCATGCCAGATGTGGTGGCACATGCCTATAATCCTACTACTTGGGAGGCTGAGACAGGAGGATCACAGGTTCAAGGCCAGCCTCAGCAACTTAATGAGAATCTGTTTCAAAATAAAATAGGGCTAAGGGTATAGTTCAGAAGCAGAATGCCCCTGGGTTCCAACCCCCATACCAATCAATAATAAATGAATGAATGAATGAAATAAAGGCACTCAGCATACAGTATATCTCTGACAGGGAAAATATACAGACATACTGCTGCTGCCCATGTGGAACCCTGAGATTTTCACAAGAGGAAAGACTGACTCAATGCCTTCTTTTTTTTATTTATTCATTCAATTTTTTTGTGGTGGTGCTAGGAATTGAACCTAGAGGCATTCTACCTCTGAGCTACACCCCCAGTCTTTTTTCTTATATTTTATGTTGAAATGGGGTCTCACTAGGTTGATGAGTCTCACTACTTGCTGAGGCTGTCCTCAAACCTACGATCCTCCTGTCTTAGCATCTAAGACCTGGGATTATAGGCTTGTGCCAGCATGCCCAGTTGACACAGTCCTTTTTATTATTATTATTATTATTATTATTATTATTATTATTTATTTTGAAACAGGGTCTCATTAAGTTGCTGGGAGTCTGTGTAAGTTGCTAAGGCTGGCCTTGAACCTGCAATCCTTCTGTTTCAGCCTCCCAAATACTGGGATTACAGGCATGTGTGTAGGGGTTGGGGGTGTAGCTCAGAGGTAAAATGCCCCAGATTCAATCCCCAGTACCGCAAAAAAAAAAAAAAAATGTAGCAGCTACTTACTCCTACAGGTATTAGAGTACTGTTGAGGTTACAAAAACACACTCAGCATTTAGCATAACTGCATTACCTAAAAAGCAACACCATGTCTTTCAAAGGTGCTACAAAACAAGTTCCCATATCACCTCACTCACTTCCCCAGCCCATCTCACCCAACACATTACTCAGTATTAAAATGTCTGGCAAAGTCGGGCGTGGTGGCGCACGCTTGTAATCCCAGTACTGGGGAGGCTGAGACAGGAGGATCACAGTTTCACGGCCAGCCTCAGCTACTTAGTGGGGCCCTCCACAACTTAGTGAGGCTGTGTTTCAAAAAAAAATAAAACAGGGCTGAGGGTGTAGCTCAGAGGTTGAATGCTCCTGGATTCAATCCCCAGAACCAATAAATAAATTAATTAATTAATTAAAATAAAATGTCTGGCAAATGCTGTATGTCTGCATAAAACGCATTACCCAAACTTCTAACAGAGCAGGGAAAGGGCATAGAACTTCCAATGTCAGATTTTAGTAGGCTCTAACTAAACAAACCTATGAGATTGGAATTCAGTTAAGAAAGATGACAACTAAGTTGATATTTATCAATTTCTGTCTTAACTCTCTGAACCTGAACTGCCTAGCTTCAAATCCTGCTCTGCCATTTATCAACTGTAGAAATGTAGGCAAGTTATACTCTCTTGCCTTAGTTTCTTCATCTGTTGAATGGAAGTAATAATAGTCCTTACTCATGTTGTTTTGAGGATGAATGACTTTATACATACAATACTGTGAATAACACTTAGCATAAAATACGCACAAGTGCTAAATGCCACTTATGTTTTTTTAAAAAATTTTAACAAAGACAAACTAAAACCACCACATGCCTTAAAAAGAATGCTCATTCAAGAGACTGTTCATTAAAGAAGGCTGGGTATATAGCTCAGTAGTAAAGCACTTGCCTAGCATATGCGAAGCCCTGGGTTCAATCCCCAAAACCATGAAAGGACCTAGATTCAATCCCCAAGACTGCAAAAACAACAACAAAATTGTTCATTAAAGGAATTACTTAAGTTCAAAACTTTCCTCTTTCATAAAAACCAGAACTGCAGCAAAATATCCAGTGCACAGCCTCAGATACCTGTTTGGAATACGAGTTCTTTCCCTCCTACACCAGCTGCTTCCAGGTTAATAAATGCACGAACGGAGCTGGCCCAGGGGTGCTGAGTAATGAAACCATGACTGGCCTTAATGAGAAGGAAAGAAAACAAATATAGGTTAAACAAACTCAAAGTATTGAAGTTAGATAGAATGGCTATCCACATGAGGTAAAGAATATGAGAATAGAATAATTTCTCCCAGGCAATCTCTAAAGACATCTTCTGTTGCTCTTTCTATGCATAATGGCTGTGTGTAGTTTGCTGAGTTTCAGAAAGTCACCTATCAGAGAAGCAGCCTGATTACCAGGAGTGGTTCTAAACATCCTTGATAAGTGTGAAGCTATGCAAAAGAAAATAGGAGTGGAGAAGAGACATCCATAAGGTAGGCTATGCATGCTGAGTATCTGCCTCAAAACATCTCCGAAACTGCAGGGTCAAAGAAAACCAGAGGAGTGTAATTATACCCATCAAAGAGCCCTTTTAAGATTCAAACACTGAGCCAGGTGTGGTGGCACACACCTATAATGCGAGTACTAGAGAGTCTGAGACAGGAGGATCACAGGTTTAAGACCAGCCTCAGCAATTTACAGAGGTCCCTCAGCAACTTAGCAAGACCCTGTTTCCAAATAAAAATAAGGCTGGGGAAGTAGCTTGGAAATAGAATGCCCCTAGCTTCAACCCCAGCACCACCAAAAAACAAGAGAATCAAATACTGCCAAGTTAGCCAGGCATGGTGGCACACACTTGTAATCCCAGTACTTGGGAGGCTGAGACAGGAGGATCGCAGGTTCCAGGACAGCCTCAGCAAGTAGTGAGACTCTCATCAACCTAGTGAGACCCTGTTTCCAAATAAAAATAAAATAGGATCAGGAGTGTATCTCAGAGGTAGAATGCCTCTGGGTTCCTTCCATCCCTGGTACCACAAAAAAAAAAAAAAAATACTGCCAAGTTGACCTGTTCTGGGTTGAGTTTTTCAGATATTGAACATGTCTACATCTTTTGCATACCATAAGTGTTAGCTATTATTATTAGTCTCATTATATTTCAAGCCTGGTATTTGAAACAATAAAATCTCACCTGCAAGACATTTTCCTCAGCACCATTGAAGAGAAATACCACAGCATGCTGTAAGGCTTCTGAAGACATTGACAAGACACGAAAGACTTCCAGCATCACTGAACAGCTAACTGCATCATCGCTGGCACCTTCAAATCAAAAAAACAGATTGGCTTCTCAGATTTTATAAACTTTCATTATGAACCATTATGACTAGAAATGGAATTTTCTCCTCAGAGAAGCGTGCTAATAGCTGCATGACCAGAAGCATCCTCCTATCCTGAATGGAGCCCTGTCATCATCAGTGACAGCTACACCCACCAGTGATTAGCCCCACATGTATCTTTGGTCTGACTTAGAATCAGTGCCTAGGACCATTCCTGGCTTGCAGGAGACAGAGTGTCTGCTGAATAAGTTAACCAGATGAGACCTAAAGTCAAACTGAAAACTGGCATTCTCAGCAAACAAAGGCTATTTGTGTCATTCTTTATCCTTATTCCATACCCTCGCTAATATTCTCACCTCTGATACAGTTTCCTCCACTGTCTCCAACTACCACCCACTCCCTTCTTCCTTGTCTTCCTGCCAAAACCATAAAAGCTACAGATCACTCCGCAATTACAGAGGGTGAGGTCAGTTTGGATGGTATGGTATTTTTTTAAGGTTCATCCCAGGGGATCATGTGATGGAAAAGTACAAAGAAGACACTTGTCTAGTAAGACACAGGAGACTAGTGACCTAGACTATATCCCTGGTCCCAGCACTGGAAAAGTAGAGCATTTAGTCAACTCTCCTAACTTCTTAATTCAGTTAATTCCTATGTTAATTAAAAGAGATTATAAAGAGGACTCTAGTGCCTTGATTTTTAAAGCACTATAAAAGATAATTATAAGAACTGACTGGATATTTGATGATACTCAGGAATTACTGGTCAGGTTTTATAGTTTAGGTAACTCATGGTATTGTGAGCATGTCAAAAAGGTTCCATATCTTTCAACAGTATAGACTGAAACACAGAGGAACCAATATAGCTGAGATCTGCTTCAAAGAATCAAGGAATAGGAGGGTGGAGGTAGAAAAGCTGTAAGACTGAACTGTTGAAGCTAGTGATAGGTACATTGGGGTTTATTAAATATTCTCTTTTTATATATTTCAAATTTTCTATAATAAAAAGAATAAAGAGTATTCAAGGTAAATAAACACTATCATAATCTAGGCAACAGCATTTCTGGATTCATGCACTGAGAGGCAGGGTGCTACAGAGTATAGTGGTAATTTCAGAGCAGGAAAGACTCGGAAGTAAATTTTAGCTCTCTTGCATCACTATTTCCTGGTCTACAAAGCCAATGATATCCACCTCACAGGTTTGTTGCAAGGATTATACAAAATAACACCGAGTGCCTAGCACCTGGGAGGCTTTCCATGTTAGTTTTTACTTCTCCTCTCTGCATACTTAAGAAAGGCTCTGTAGCCAGCTAAAATAAAAATGAGGTTTGGGCTCCGTTAAATTTCAGACCCCTTTCCTACTGAAGAAGAAACTTTATTAACAATTGTCTTGGTGTTGATTATTGAGTATTTTGGTCAAAGTTAAAGTAATAGTTATCTAATTACTATCAATCAGGGAGTATAAGTTGTTATCAGTAAAAAGTACCACCTCTAGCTGGGCAGAATGGCACATGCCTGTAATCGGGAGGATGAAGCAAGAGGATCTCACATTGAGGTCAGCCTAGGCAACTTAGCAAAACTCAAAACAAAAAATAATAAGGGCTGAAGATGTAGCATAGTGGTAGAGCATCCCTAGGTTCAATCCTTACTGTAACCACCTGAAAAAGAAAAATAAAAAAGTGCCACCTCCCAGAAATCAAATGAAATAAACATTTCATTTGTAGGCTAAGCATTACTTTAAAATAAAAAGCAGCTGGGCGTGGTGGCACATGCTTGTAATCCCAGTACTTGGGAGGCTGAAACAGGAGGATCCAGGTTCACAGCCAGCCTCAGCTACTTAGGGAGGCCCTCTGCAACTTAGTGAGACCCTGTTTTAAAATAAAGAATAAAAAATAGGGATGAGGGTATAGCTTGGAGGTAGAATGCCCCTGGGTTCAATCCCCAGTACCGCAAAAAAAAAAAGGCAAACAATAATTTCTTTATTCAAAGTAAAAGAAAGGGAAACTGAATGATGTTTATCTTTAGAGGGTTATCAAGTTAAATTGCCCATTTATCTTTCCTTATTCTGGTATCTTAGAAGGGAATTAGAAAAAAGTCAAATACATTTAAGAAAGTAAAGAAGCTTTGTTTTGTTTTGTTTTTGTAGCACTGGGGATTGAACCCAGGGGCATTCTACCTCTGTGCTATACCCCTAGTCCTATTTTATTTTTATTTTGAAACAGGGTCTCACTAGGTTAATGAGAGTTTCACTATTTGCTGAGGCTGTCCTGAAATCCTCCTGCCTGGCTAAGAAGTCTTAGAGAATATCTAAAAGGGGTGGATAGTTAACCAATATCCCTTTCCATTTAGAATTAACCCTGAACTTGAAGCCACTCCCAAAATAACTCAATGTCTCTTCTACCAGTGACCTAGAACCATGAAGACAATTAAGGCCTTTCTGTGGGTAACATAACTCCTAATTGGTATCAGTTCCTGAGTTTCAGATACACTGCTGAGAAGAACTTTAAAATAATACTTCTAGGACTTGAGATGTAGCTCAGTAGTAGAGCACTTGCCTAGCATGTGCAAGGCCCTAGGTTCAATACTCAGCACTACAAAAAATAAAAATTAAAAACTCTCATGCTTCAATTAGTTCATCCACTAAAAGGATTTGGTGAATCTGGAAAACACTATTTTTAACAACTTATTATTGACAGAAATTTTCTTGAAATTGTTGGTATGGATATTCTTATAAAATTTTAGGTAAAAATTAATTCTTTTGTATTTTAGGTAAAAATGCCTTCTTTTAATTAGTGTACACATTTGCAATTTGGAACATTTGGCACTATGTTTGTTTATTTTGAGCTGTAAGCAATTGAGAGGTAGATACAATAAAAGCGCTCTGCCCTCTTCCTTTTTTCCTAAAAGCCGAATATACATTTATGAAGCTATTTCACCTCCCTTCTGTCCCACGAAGGACAATGGTTAATCAACAAAGACAACTCTAGACCCTTATCAGCTTAGAGACAACACCAGAGGAATCTTTACTAACTAGCCTTTATCTACCATATATTTATTTGCCTTCCCACAGTTTGCTGCCCTTAGAGACTCAAGTCCGTTTCCTTTGTCTTGTTACTTCTCCAAAAAAGGTACTATTCTTTGCTGAAAATGCCATATAAGCTAGAGTTCTAAGCCACCTCTTAGAAATTTACTCATGTTCCCTGGGTATTGCCCATGTATACATGAGGTATACAAGGTAATAAAGTTCTGGTTTTCTCTTTTTATTCTGTCTTTTCAGGCTGGGGATGTGACTCTACAACACAGCGTCTGCCTAACATGCATGAAGCCCTCCCAACAATTGCCAAAAAAAATCTGTCCTTTTGTAATTACAGTAATCTATCTCACCTAAGAACTATGAAAGGTAGAGGAAAAATTGTATTTTCTTCCTCTACATTTGTTTCAGATACTTGTATAACATCTTTGTCATACAATGTCCTTAAGCAACCATGTTATTTGCCCCTTCCCAGAATGTAAGCATAATAGTAGAGTGACACTTGTTTTCACTCGTTTTATTACTGCTTTGAAATGGATATGAGAGACCACTGGTTTCCCCAGCATACACAAATGTACTCCTGCCCTTATATAACAAATATGTGCATACCGATTTCTGAAAACACAATGTACACCCTAAATGATACCATTATAAATGCTGCTTTCTTTTCTTTTTTCTTTTTTTTTTTGTGGTACTGGAGGGATTGAACCAGGGACATTCTACCTCAAAGCTACACCCCCAACCCTATTTTATTTTTTATTTTGAAACAGGGTCTCGCTAAGTTTCTGAGGGCCTCACTAAATTGCTAAGGCTTGTCTCAAACTTATAATCCTCCTGTCTCAGCCTCCCAAGTACTGAGATTACAGGTGTGTGCCACCACACCTGCCTATAAATGCTGTTTTCTATTCTTACCTACCTACTTTGCCCACTTTACTGAAAGCATTTTTTTGAGGAATCTTATTTTTAAAAATGGAAGTCAGCCAGGCACGTGGCACACACCAGCAATTCTAGTACTTGGGAGGCTGAGACAGGAGGATCACAGGCTCGAGGCCAGCCTCAGCAACTTAGCAAGACCCTCGGCAACTTAGTGGGGCCCTGTCTCAAAAGAAAAAATAATAGGACTGGGGTGTAGTTCAGAGGTAGGATGTCCCTGGGCTCAATCCCTAAAACCAAAAAAAAAAAAAAATTTCTTTTAAATGGAAGTTCAATTTAGTGGATTCTCATTCATTTGGCAAATATGTATTGTATCGCACTGTCCTAAATAACAAGTATTCTATTTTGTCAAAGTATTTCACAGCAAGATGTTAAATTAATTAGGTACTCTAACAGTAATGGCACACTCCCAGTGGACCAAAATTCTTGCTTTACAGGTCAACAGAAACTGCTCGAAGTGATGTCCTCCAAACTATACATCCCTTAAAGGCCGTATCCCCAAACCTAGTATAATACCTAGCTAAGTAAACAGTGGAAGTAGCAGAACTGACTCCAGGACACTGGGACACACACCTTCTGGTAACAATGATGAAGCTGCTTCAGTCTACCTAAAACACTTTATGTACTGTCACCGGACTGCTGGCATTAATGTTAAAGATAATAATAAAGCACTGAAGAGAATACTGAATGGTTAGATCCTAAGCTGGTATTAGTTACCCTGCCTTCCATCATAATGAAAAAATGCTTGTCCATGAAAATGGTCTCCAAAACCACTCAAGCAGCTTGGAATTATATTGATATACTTTCTGAGCTGTGATGACTTAAAATGACTACAAATAGGTACATACCTGGTGAATTTGCCACTGAATCAAAATGACAGTTAGCCAAGACAGCATGCTGGGCTCCATCTCTGGGTTCCAGTTTTACCACAACATTGGTGATGTTGTCATAGTAGCTTGTAAAACCTCCCAAGAAGTCAATGCTAAAGGAGCCTGTGGGCCGTTGTACATCTACTGAAATCTTGTGAAGCCTGTTGCTTTGAACTTCAATCAGTTTAATCTGTTCCAAAAGGTAGTTCACCGTCAGAATTTCATTTTCTGGACTTCCTGTAGTCCTGGGGCCAATGGATGTTATATGTTCAAGATAATCCCTGGAAGCGACCAAGAATGATAATGACAAATGTTTGTAGGCTTAAAACTAACACTTAGCCGGGCGTGGTGGCGCACACTTGTAATCCCAGTACTTGGGAGGCTGAGACCGGAGGATCCAGGTTCGCAGCCAGCCTCGGCTACTTAGTGAGGCCCTCCGCAACTTAGTGAGATCATTTCAAAATAAAGAATAAAAAAATGGGGCTGGAGGTGTAGCTTGGAGATAGAATGCCCCTGGGTTCAATCCCCAGTACCGCAAAACAGAAACAAACAAAAACTAACACTTAGCACAGAGCAACTTTTCTACTACACATCCCTTACTCCCCCAAAAAGCTTAGTTCTTTGACTTCTCATATAAAAAAAAAAATTGTCTTTTGCCAGTTGGCACAGGCCAGTACTTGGGAGGCTGGGACAGGAGGATCACAAGTTTGTAGTCAGCCTCAACAATTTAGCAAGACCCCCAGCAACTTAGTGGACCAGTTTCAAAATAAAAAATAAAATAGGGCTAGGGGTGTAGCTCGGAGGTAGAATGCCCCTGAGTTCCATCCCCAGCACCACAAAAAAAGAAGGAAGGAAAGTAGGGAGGGAAGAAGGTTAGTTGGTTGTCTTTATAATTTCAGACACCCTGAGAAAATCACTTGGTTTTGGTTCCTGCAGTACTGGGGATGAGCCTAGAACCTTGCACATACTAAGCAAAGCACTCTACCACTGAGCTACATGCCCAGCTTTAGAGAAAATCACTTGTAAAGTTTTATCATTTTACTTTGCCTCCCAGGAGTTAATGCCTTCGAAATTTTCTCCACTCACCCAGCTCCCAAATTCTCCCAATCCCCAGATCAAATTGACATAAAGACTAGGGATTATATTCAAAATGTGTAGTTGGGCGTGGTGGCATGCATCTGTAATCCCAGTACTTGGGAGGCTGAGACAGGAGGATCGCGAAGTTGCCAACCTATTGAGACCTTGTTTCAAAATACAAAATAAAATAGGGCTGGGGGTGTAGCTTGGAGGTAGAATGCCTAAATTCAATCCCCAGTACTGCAAGAAAAGAAAAGTATGACAGCTGAAGGCTAGACAGGACAGAATACTTCACAGTGCCACCCTCCTGCAGGTTACTGATCCTGGGTTTCTGATGCTAAGTGGCAGAAACCGAAGAGCAAAGACAAGGGGTTAATTAAGCAAAGAGAAACTTTTGATGGTGAAGAATGGACTTAGCTCTCCTTCTGTGCACACAGGACCCTAGTAACTTCAATTCAGGCCAAAACCATCTCTACTCCTAAATTAAAAGATAAAGTCTTTTCACTGCATTCCAGGTGGGGGAAAAAAGTGAGGGTTCCACAAAGTCCTTATGAAAATAAGCTTTCAGCACTTTGCAATCATAGAAAGTCTTTTAAATACAATGGCTGTTAAAACTTTTGTTATAACATCTTAGACTTAATCACCTTTCCTAGCATTATCTAAAGGTCTTTCCAAAAAAAATTTTTTTTAAGTCAAACCTTACACAGTTACTAAACCAGATGGGTTCCAAAGACATCTGAAGACTTCTGAAACTGCACAATTTTGCATACTGATGGCCTCTCACAGAGACTCCAAAGCTTTAAGATATGGGGACTGAAACTCAGAAATTTAGAAGACTACACTAGCCTTTTCCAACAGCCCCTCTCACCAGCCCCTCCCCGAAAAGAAATAAGTTTACAATTAGTCTAGGCACATATATTTCACTCTTCATTGTCATTCGAAAAATAGGAACGCTAACCAAAGCAAAAAGTGGAACTTGCACCAGATGTGGAGACTTTAACAACTTAATCATCTGCCGGGAGGGCGGTGTACATAAACGAAGGTTCCATCCACCTCCCAATCTGCCAAACAGGGGACCCGGGAAAGCCCGCCCGGGCAGTTCGGACGCCAGAAGGACACGCAAGGCCGCCCCGCCCGAGCGGCACCGTGCACGGGGACACGCGGACGGCGCACGCAGGTGCGGGAGCGGGAGCGGGTACCTGGCTCGGCGCGCGTCGAAGTCGCCCGGGCCCCCGGCGGCGCCGCGCAGCACGAGCCGCTGCAGAGACAGCTGCACCAGCGCCCGCAGCGCGAGCAGGTAGAGCGCCAGCGCCAGCACCGCGCGCGCCTCGGACAGCCCGGACCCCGCGCGCCAGCCCGCGCCGCCGCCGCCGCCGCCGCCCGCCGGGCTGCCCTTCCGCGTCCGCGCGCGTCCGCCCGCGGCCCCCGGGGGCTCCTGCGCCAAGGCCGCCTTCCCCGGCGCCGTGGCCGCCCCTTCCCAGCGCTCCCCGCCCGCGCGGTGCCGCCTCACAGCCGCCGACTCCGAGCCCGAGCCCCGCTCCATGGCCACGCGCCGCGGCCGCCCGCCAACCGCCCAGCCCGCGACGGCCCCGGCCCCGGCCCCGGCCGCCGCCGCAGCGCCCCCTAGTGAGCGGACGGAAACTGCAGAGGGCCAAACTTGTGCTGATTGGCCCGCTCCGCCGCGGGTCTCCGCGCTTCCTCCCAGCTGCTGCCGCAGAGAGGTCCCAATGGGAAAAACCATCAACCTAGAAGCGTGCGTCTCCAAACGACGGAAAACGGAGAGATGGCTTTTAAAAGATTGCACGTGGCTCTTACTAGCCACCAGGGTTTCGTGTAAGGACCATTAGAACAGCCTCTGAAAAAGTAGACCCCTGACTCTTAAAATGAGAACTAGAGCTATACAGAGGAGGCCCAAACTATTGCTTGCACATGAATAATAGTCACGACCCCTTGAGGTAACCGAGCACTGTCTCCATTTAACAGATAAGGAAAATAAGAGCTGCTATTAAGTGAACACTGGCTACGAACCAAGCACTGTGCAGAGTGCTTTAGTGTCTCTTTTAATTCTTGTAAGAACTCTGAGAAGGAAATATTTTTATTCCTATTTAATAGCTGAGAAACTTAGATGTAGCAGATGAAGAACTGCAATCTGATTTCTTGGGCTCCCAAAACAGCATTCTTTTCCACTACTAAATATGGCATCCTGGAAATGAAGCTTCAGAAAAGCTATTCCTCCTTCATTGTCACCCTAGGTGGTAAGTTGGTTTTAGAGTAGATCCCAGCGATCAGTCTTCTTCCTACTCGCTGGTGCACAGAGCCTCTCAACTTCAAGCGTGGAGTTGCCGGGGCACCCATGAGCATTGGCCTAGAGACCAACTGGGAAAGTACACTGCAAGATCTCGACTTAGCACGTATGTCAGATTTCATGCAATGCCCAAAAGATGCACTCCCGCCTACCTCTCAGGCTCCTCTGCCACCAGGACACTTCTTACTCCCAGCTCTCCAGCCACACTGGCCTTTTCCACGAAGACTTCCTGCTCACTGTCTTTCCATCTACAATAGGATCTTCTTGTGTACTGTTTGGATTATCTGAAGTGTTTTTCCCTTCCCTCCTTGCCTAGTTAATTCCTACTCAGTCCTTCAAATCTCAGTGTAAGTGGTACTTCCTCAAACAAGAATCTCCTAAGAAAAATGAGCGTGTTTCCCCTATTTGCACCAGATATGCTTGTGATCATTTAATGTATCCCTCATTAGACTGTAAGCTCCATGAGGGCAGGGATCATATCTGCTTTTGCTCACCATTTTATTCCCTTAACACAAAGCATGACTTGTAGTATATAGTCAATAAGTATTTCTTGAGTGAATGAATAAATGAAAAGATAATTTTATGGCAGCAACATAATTTTAGCTCTATACAATCCTATTCCATGAGACCAAAGACCATTTCTTTTTTTTTTTTTTTTTTTTTTTTTTTTTTTTT
>PVJS01053361.1:0-13309 GCA_004027185.1 Glis glis | reverse complement strand
GCACATGATGTACATACACAAACCTATAAGACTCAATCACTATCCGGAGCATGAAAGGGAGGGAAGGGGGAGGGAATAGGGTGGGATTGGAGGGAGGGCTAAATGTGCAATGTGTGCATGTATGATGTTCATACCCTGACATATATCAAAATGTATAATTACAATGCACCAATAAATGAACATAAAAAGTTAAAAAAAATAATATGTATGGGGAGGGAGAGGAAGTGGCTGGGATCCAGGGGAAACGCACCAAGTGCTCCAAGAGTATATGTTTCTATCACTCTGAACCCAATTATGATGTATGATTACAATGCAACAATAAAAGTATATTTTTTTTAAAAAAAAGAGTTTCTGTCCTAAAAAAGGAAGTGTTAATGGACACAACATAAAACTGTTACAAGGTTTAAAACATGTACATGGTGGCTATTTTCATCTTGGAACGTCTACACAGACATAGAGTTTACATTATCTCCAAAGTCACATTTTCCCCAGAATGATTAGGGATGACTGCCTTAAGAATCAGGGCTCCATACCGCTCTGAGCATAGAGTATCCTTCTATGTACTAAACAGTTGATACATACGGACCAAAAGAGAAAAAAAAGTTACAAAGGAAGTTTCCTACTCCTTTAGTCATTGTGCCCAAAGCAACAGGTATCCAAATGATAAGCACCATTGTCATTTGGGAAATGGTCCTTCACAGTTTGTTGTAATGACAGATATTTATCATTCCTCTGTATTTATATGTTATTGTAATTACCCCCAACACGCTCCAAGAAATCATTTGGGGGTGGGAACAGCAATAATGGACATTCCATGGACAGGCATGATCGCAGTAAAGAGATGTATGTTCATAATTTTATTTAAAAAATGGTTTGCTCTGCCACCATTGGTGGCGCACGCTTGTAATCCCAGTACTTTGGGAGGCAGAGACCGGAGGATCCGGGTTCGCGGCCAGCCTCAGCTCTCTATCGCTCTCTCTCTCTCTCTCCCTGTCTCTGTCTCTCTCTCTCTCTCTCTCTCTCCTTAGTGAAGCCCTCCGCAACTTCGTGAGACCCGGTTTCAAAATAAAGTATAAAAACTAGGGCCGGGGGCATAGCGCGGAGGTAGAACACCCCTGCGTTCAATCCCCGGTACCGCAAAAAAATAAATAAATAAATAAAAAACGGTTTGCTTGTCAATGTGAATCTTCCTGTACCACTTATGTGTCTCTTAGCTCACGCGTACATATCATTTATCTGCTCAGTAAGGCAGGAGCTGGGCATCCACAAATATGACCAGGTTCCCTGTCCCTGGTCACCTGCTAATATTAATAGTAGGAGGCAATAGCAGGAGAACTGAATCTTTTTCTGTCTCCACCTTGTCCCTGGTAGTATCTCTGGAAGTCACTGTACTGCTTCCATTCCCCTGAGGTCCCAGCACAGCCTGAGGAGTTCCTCCTCCTTGGTCACTGGGCTGCTCTCCATCATGGTGCCTCTTTTCCATGGTTTCATCCACCCGAGTGGATTCCACCAGTCCCAGCTGTGGGCAGAGGTAACTCTTACGGGTTCCAGCAGCCCATGTGGAGCTACTCACAGTATCCGGCACACCTGCTTTAGATTCTGAACCTGTCATCTTCTTCCCTTTCTTCTCTGGGATCTGTGGGTAGTGGCAGCTTCCTCACGTTCCAAGTTCTGGGTCATCTTGCTCCCACTCTCTGTTCTTTCAGCTCTACTAATATTCTTTTTTAGTTCTCCCTTTGATTAAGTTCTTTCTTTGTGGAATATCTAGGGTTTTATTTCCTTTGGCAGACCCTGACTTATATACCACTCAGTACAGTGGTGTTCCCAGGAATAACCACTCAAAACTAGGATTCTGGTATTGATCTGTGGACTTCTTTGAGACTGAATAGAGTGATCTCTTTACTAGCAATGGAATGTAGATGCCTAACAAACTGAGGTTTGAGGTGACATTATAATGACTTAATTCACCTCTGGTAGCTTGAGATAAAAATGCTACTGAAGGCATAGCTTTGGGAAACCAAGTGGCTACTTCATCTAACTGTAACTTTTAGTAGTGATGGCTCAAAGGACCATGGTATGAGGTAGTGACTACTGAATGCTCTGAAGATACACAGAAGAAAAATGATAAGCTCAGGACTTAAAATTTTCAGTTCAAAGTATGATCAGAACCAGAAACTTTGAAATTACTAGAAGAGGGCATAGGACCAACTCTCCAACACATAGGCACTGGTAGAGACTTCCTCAATAAGACATCCAAAGCTCAGGAAATAAACCAAAAATCAATAAATGGGATGGCATCAAATTAAAAAGCTTCTTCACAACAACAGAAACAAGAGTCTGAAGAGAGAGCCTATGAAATGGGAGAAAATCTTTGCCAGCTACTGCTCTGATAGAGGAATAATATCTAGAATATACAGAGAACTTAAAAATCTTAACATTAAAAAACCAAATAACCCAATCAAAAAATAGGCAACTGAACTGAATAGACACTTTTCAAAAGAAGAAATACAAATGGCCAATAAATACATGAAAAAATATTCAATACCATTAGCAATCGGGGAAATGTAAATCCAAACTACACTGAGATTCCAACTCCAGTTAGAATGCAATCATCAAAAATACAAACAATAATAAATGCTGGTGAGGATGTGGGGAAACAGAAACTTTTATAGATTGTTGGTGGAATTGTAAATTAGTACAACTACTATGGAGATTCTTCAGAAGACTAGGAATGAAACCAGCATACGGTCCAGCCATACCACTCCTAAGTATTTTTCCTAAAGAATTAAAGTTAGAATACTATAGTGGTAAATGCATACCCATATTTATAGCAGCACAGTTCACAATAGCTAAAATACGGAACCAACCCAGGTTTCCATCACAGATGAATGGATAAAGAAAATGTGATATATACACACAATGGAATTTTACTCAGCCATAAACGAGAATTATGTCATTTGCAGGAAAATAGATGGGACTAGAGAATACTATGCTTAGTCTCAGAAAGTCAAGAATCATATGTTTTCTCTCATATGTGGAATCTAGGGAGAAAACAAGGAACAAAAGGGACTTCAGATAAATGAAGAGAAAGAACAGGAGAAAAATGGGAGGGGATTGAGGAAGGGAGGTGGGGGAGGGGATAAGGGAAAATTGATGAAGGATACAGTTCAAATAGTGTTATGTCCACATACAAGGGTATCACTAACCAATCTCGCTAACATGTACAGGGAGCGAAGGTAGCAGGGTGAGATCCAACGGGAAATACACCAAGTGCCACACCCATTTTAAACCAGTCTCTGTGGAGATTGCACATACACATCCCATCCCAACCTATCTCTGCTCCCTCTATACTACCTGCCACCCACGCCAGGCTATGTAATAAACTCACAGCGTCTTCCCTCTTGACACCACATTTGCTCTCCATTTCAACTGGGAAGGAATTAAAACATAAAAACGCCGTGGACAGTGGAACACACTGGACTTGGGCCACACCATCCTCATGGTGGAGGATGTCCTCCACACCTGCCAGCAGTCACTATCAAGGAGCTAGCTCCTCTATCATCACTGTGGATGTAACCCGGCCAAGGATACGAACTTTGTGTGCCTGTCCATCTGTGCTTCCTCGCCACATTTTTCAGGGCTCAGTTAATAGTACTGAATGGATGGATGGATGCCCAAAGTGTATGTTTACAAAAGCAGTGTAGTCACATCACATTAAGATAGACCTCATGCAACCCACTTTGGTTTCCTAGGAGTTAATACAATCAGCAAAGGTTAGGGATGAGGCCTTTCCCTTCAGATGGACACTGAGTCCAGGTCTTCAGGGATGGGAGTGCTCTGAGAAGCCTCCCCATAAGTTTCAAAGAGCTCAGTCAGAGCCTCACTTCCTGTGACTTGAATACACAAGTGTTTCTGCTCTCCTGTATTTTTAATACACTTCTATTGGTGCGTTGTAGTCTCACATCATAATGTAGTTCAGAGTGGTAGGGACATACATGCACACAGCACTTGGTGAGCTTCCCCCAGCTCCCTGCAGTATTTCTCAAATGCACAGTATTTCCGTGTGCACTGCAAATAATTTTGACACATGTGTCTAATATGTCAATTAGTGTTCTTATGTTTGAGAGTGCAGTCAAGGTTTACACCATCAGAAAGCACAGAAAGGCAGGATCAGTTGAGTGGTGTCTAAAAGATTTCGCCCAACTTCCTCCCAAAGTACAACGGTATTTCACTTTAAGAATCTA
The DNA here is from genome assembly GCA_004027185.1 of Glis glis. Lineage (NCBI taxonomy): Eukaryota > Metazoa > Chordata > Mammalia > Rodentia > Gliridae > Glis > Glis glis. Next base: position 9,065 of record PVJS01053361.1, on the reverse strand, counting down.
ATAAATATTTTAGAATGGCATTTCATTTGTTTTACAATGACATTTGGCATTAGAATGAAAGAGCTGGGGAAAGAAATATAAAAAGGTTCCCTCCACTGCTCGCAGGATGCCTTATATTTAGAGACCCAACTGATTTATAATGTTCATAAGAGTCACTTTAAATCATTACCAACCGCAGTCAGACCTGAACCAGCAAGGCAGAGGTGAAGTCCACCGAATCCAAGTGACACAAATCTAGGGTGACTCTAAATGGCTTTCAAATTTATTTTTCTAGCATTTTCTATTGAGTTGTATCTTAGTCTGTGCTATTCATTAGCACTCCATGGGGTTCCCCTGAGAGAGGGGTCATTTTACCCATAGGTAAGAAATTAATGGTGTAGATAAATTACATTATTTTAATGAAATCATATTTTGAGGATTCATTTACACTAAGTCCTTGAAGGCTCAGGATACTCAGCTGAAGGTCATTCTCAGCAGATCAGTCCTCATGAGATAGAAAAAAAAAAATGGCAATGGCGACTAACAGGATCCCAAGCAGAGGCTATGAGAATCTTAATGCAGTGGTTCTCATGTTGACTGTACATTTATATCGTCTGGGGTGTCCCACCTCATCCCATTCTTTAAATCATTAACATTTCTCAGCGTAAAAAGGAATAGTGCAATAGTTATGAGTGAGCACAGAGCTAAGCAAGGCAGGAGGAAACTGAGTCACTCCTTTCTGCTCCCCCATCACAGCCCCAGGGCTAGTAAAGTACAATCTACAGACCGGCTCTGTTTTTTCTGCTTGGGGTCTCTACCCTGAAGTGCATGGCCTGACTTCCCTAAACTCGGGAGCTCACCTGAACCAGAGATTGACCATGAAAGGAAATAACGTGACATCTGGAGAACACAACCATTACAAGAGAAAAACATCATATTGGAAATATAGAATATTCAACAGGCAACAATATTATAATAGACAAATGGAGAACCTGAAATTAGCATAATATACAAATTAGTTGGGCATGAAAGGCTACCAATAAGAAAGTGATCAAAGAAAACCAAGCAGTGGTTTTACATACGCAAAATATAATAGGTGGAGGACTTTGAGCTTCACCTGGGTCCTGTCTGGACTAGTGTGATATTTTTAGACACAACACAAGACTTAAGATACATATACAGTGGAGCGCATGCTCTTGCCCTTCTGCCATCAACACAAGAAGAGTATGTGCCAAGTAGGCCATGAGTCCGAAGAGAAACATGAGAGGCCCAAAGAACACAGCCACCCAGCTGACCCACAGAGACATGGCTGAAAAATAAATGCTACTTTTATGTCATTGAGAGTGATTTCACATATGTACCTTCATTGAGGCAATATCTGATGACATAAATAGCAAAATGGATACAGCTAAAGGATGAATTGATAAACCAGAAAATGAGATTCAAAGCAATGCTAATCAAAATTCTAGATATTGATTTTATCCACATGTATAGTTATATGTATATATATATATATATATATATATATATGGATGAGCAGTAAACAATTTTAGGGCTAAATTGTAATGTTGAAAAAATGAATACATATAGGGTTCAGAAGGATAGTTTCTAAGGTAATGATCTAAAATTTTGAAATGTAAGATGGAGGTTTCTTTTTTTACATTTTTAAAATAATAGTACACAACTAAAAGAAAGTCATTGAATCAATAATTGAGAGGGTATCATAAGTCATAGATTATGATGAATTCATTTCTTTGTTCCTAATGTCAAATTAGTAAGGCAAAAATAATTATTCAAAGCAGCGTGTGAAGACAGATTGACAAGAGAGTTCTTGAGATCTAAGCAGAGTTTAAACCAATTTCATGGGAGTCCCTGTAGACAGTTGGAGAAGGGACTATCATGATAAAAACATTGCTTGGATGATTAGCAAGGCAGCAGTATGGGTGGAAAAAATGAAATGTGCACCCAAAGGAAGGACTGGAAATGAAGGCGTCATTGTAATCTTCAGGTTAGAAGATGGTACAGACCTGGATTAGCTTGGCTATTGTAAAAACAGCATAGGATTTGGAATACATGTTTAAGAAAGATTCTGTGAAACTTGCTAGATGACTGATTGTAATGTAAAAACATCATGAGCATAGAAGAACAACAGTGGCATTGACAACAGCAAGCAATTTGAGAACAAAAACCCACATTTTTTTTTTGTGGAGATGAGTGAAGTAATTAACTCACTTACGCAGAAAGTGATTTTTCAGGAAACTAAGATAATTTATTCCACCAAATCCAGATACATAGAGCTCTCAGGCTGAATGAGTTTTATTTTTAATCAATTGCCGATATCTCTGAATCTTTTTTATTCTTTTTTTAATTCTTTTTTACTCTTTTTTTTTATTGGTGCATTGTAATCATACATCTTGATGGGTTTCAGGGTGGTAGAAGTATACATGCACACATCGGTCAATGAGCCCTCCCCCAATTTCCACCCCCATTTCCTCCCCCTTCCCTCCTTCTCATGCTCAGCATAGTAGTTGACTTTGATAAATTTGTCTGACTCTTTCTAAAACCAAATAAACATCAACTGAAATATAGATGAGATAGCCCATGTCAATTCCGCCTACCAGATGGCCAGTAGCAGAGTATCCTGAACCCAAGACCACATCTTAAGTCTAACATTTTATATCAGTTAAAAACATCAACTCAAATGTACCTGCTAGGTGAAAACATACACTTACACTGTAAACCACACAGACAAACACTGGGTCTCCTTTTTAATTCTTCATTCATATTCAGCAACTATTAGAGTGTGTTCCTCATGTCAGATACCAGAGGTCACTGTAAATTCTCTGTTTCATAACAAGGTCCTTCTTTTTAAGTAGTTTTCTATGTCTAATAATTATTTTGAGGAAAAATATCCCTTAAAAGTTTCAAAGCTGGGCGTGATGGCGCACACTCATAATCCCAGTACTTTGGGAGGCGGAGACCGGAGGATCCAGGTTCTCGGCCAGCCTCAGCTCTCTCTCTCTCTCTCTCTCTCTCTCTCCCTGTCTCTCTCTCTCTCTCTCTACTTAGTGAGGCCTCCGCAACTTCGTGAGACCCGGTTTCAAAATAAAGTATAAAAAAATAGGGCCGGGGGTGTAGCGCGGAGGTAGAACGCCCCTGGGTTCAATCCCCAGTACTGCAAAAAAAACAAAAGTTTCAAATAAACATCCAAATACATCTTATTTTTATGTTATTGTTACTTCTACTGTTAGGATTCTTCAGTGATATTTGAAGGAAATTTTCCTCTCCATCTAGTAAAGTCATTGTGATAAAAAAAACCATTTCCTTCATATCTAAACTGATTAAAAGTTGCTCAGAACACAAGGACATTAATAGAAAATTACTATTAAAATACAATTATACAGTAATATTTCATACCATGCTGAAATGTTACTAAAAACTGAATATAGTTATAGAAAACAGTATGACCTAGCATACAAGTTTTATAAAAAAAAAACTATGACCTAGGGTACCTCTTTGTGCCCATTTTAGGATGATTCTGAAATCCTATCTATATAATAACCACTAAATGGTCAGTGAGCTCATTTGAGAAGTATGGATGCTCTTCACATTTGAGAAAATATTCCCGTAAGATTTCTGTGAGGCCTTAATTAACACTCAGGTGACTTCAGATAAATGTCAATCAAAGTTCTCTTCTTTTCCATCAAATACTGTCATGTAGGCCTCAGCAAGGAAAGGGAGGTCGAGGTTCTCAGTGACCTTCTCAGCAGCTGGGCAAGCTTTCATCAGATAGCTCATTAGTGCAAACAGGCTGATTGACAAGGTTACCCCAAACTGAGAGGCAGGAGCCAAACACATCATTTGCATATTATATTAATGACATTCAGAGCACCATTTGGTGTTCCTAGGGGGATAGAAGAAAGGTGAACTGAAATTTTCACAATCATTAATTGCTAAAGGAAACTGCAGATTCTTATAACCCTTCGGATGGCTAAGGAATTTCAATTCAATGCAGAATGGGAGAAAGACTATGATTGTGAAGCAGGAGGCCAATGGTTTTACTTGCCTTGAATCTCTTCATACTGCCTTTTTAACTCACTTTATGCTTCAGTATATTTGGAGTTGTTTTTTTTTTTCATTCTGTAATGGTAGTAGTAGTTTTACATTTTGTTTCCCTCTTTATATAGGGAAACAAATTGATTTTGTATATTGAGCTTCTGTTCTGACCCTCATTAATGTCCTTTGTTTGGTCTAGTAACATTTTATTTTTACTTCTTCATGAGTTTTTTATGGACACAATTTTCATCAGCAAATAACAATATTTTTTACTTCTTCCTTTCTGACCTTAATGCCTTTTATTTATCTTTGTTTCTTTACTGGCTAAGAACTCCAGTATAATGTTGAGTAAAAGGGATAAGAGCAAAAATCCATGGCTTGTAGCCAAATTTGGTTGAAAATGATCAGTATTTCATCCTTAATGTTGATTTTGCTGTAGTTTCTAATTGCTGCTGCTATCCTATTGAAGAAATTCTTTTATTCTTCCTTTCATGGTTGATTTTATCATGAAGGACTTGTTGGATTTCATCAAGTGCTTTTTTAAGAAATGTTTGAAAAAATCATATCATTTTTCCCCTTTATGCTGTTAACTAAGTATAAGCCGGTATTCATTTTTATATTTCATCATGGGAGGGGGCTTTAACGTGGCTAGTTTTTTTTTTTTTTGGTCTGTATCTAATGTTTATGTACCAGGCAGTAGGGTTTAACTGAAATCACCTTAGTTGACTGTATTACACACATTTGATTTGTCTCTAGATTACCTTTGGATATGCAAATGTTTCTTTTTCAAATTGCATTAACTGTTTCAAATTGCTCAATAATAAAGCACACCCATGAAAAGACGAGGCTACATGCACCACCGCTTTAGTTCAGAAGCTAAGTAAAGGGTGAAATTTTCTAGTGCCTCATAGAGTCTAATGGGTAATAACTACATTGGGATCACAGTGGTCAAGAAAACAAATGACTTCTACTTGGTCCTTTCTCCAGAGGTCAAAGAACCACTTAAAAACCACATTCCCCTAACATGGAGGGCATTTTTCCATTTTGTGTTAATTAAATTTCATTATTCTAGGAGTCAAACAGTAAGATTTACTGAGCACTGAGTACAAAGGGAACCTCAAGTCCTTAGAGGCAATAACTCACATCTTCAGGACTTCGCATTGTAAAGAGAAGCTAGACCCCGACACACAAAAAATATAAATAACACAGACTAGCTCAAAAGGTACACTGCAAATTTGATTCAAAATAATGAGAGACTAAGAAATTTGTCTTCTCTCAGGGCACAGGAACAAATACTGGAAAAGGTGTGATTGTTTATAGTTAGAAATAAGTAAATAAGGTAGTTAAACATGAAGTGTTTAACACTGACTAAGGCAGTTAAATACTGACCACTTCTAGTCATATTGTTTCTGATTTTGAAAGATTATTCAAAACAGATTCAAGATTAAATGCTTGGAAAGCGGGAAAATAGAGGAGAGCTAGACCAGCAAGTCTACAGCAGGTGCTGATGAGCCTGGTTAGTGATTCCTCTCTCTCTCTCTTTTTCATCTTTACAGTGAATATTTGTGAAAAAAAATAAGTTTCTACTATGGATTTCCTGCAAATTCACTGTCTAATATATTGAAGCAACAGTCATATTTACCTCCACAGCCCAAGAAGACACAATGTAACAATATTAAAAGTAAATAAATCTATTCCCTAGGCTATATTTTCTCCAACACTGTGGGGCTACTGGCTACTCATACATTCCTTGTGTGTGTGTGTGTGTGTGTGTGTGTGTGTGTATGTGTGTGTGTGTTGCTGGAGATTGAATCCAGGGGCATTCTACCTCCAAGTTATACACCCATTCCTATTCTGTTTCTATTTGGAAACACGTTCTCCCTAAGTTGCCGAGAGCCTGGTTAAGTTTCTGAGCCTAGCTTCGGACTTGTGATCCTCCTGTCTCAGTGTGGGGGCCAAGAGGGAGTATAGGCCCAGTGGCACACAGACACAACCTCATCCCACTTGCACAGTTGCATATGAGCATACATCCCATGCAGCTGCAATTGTGTAAGGTATGACTGGGCACGACGTGCTGCCATGGACATGCGCCATATAGGCATGCAAACATCCATGCCAAGCATGGATGCACATGTCCATGCTGATGTGGACATGTGCCGTTTTACCTGGAACCCTATATAAGGGAATAAAGCTGCTGTTCCTTTTCCTCCTGATGGCGCTCTGCATGCTTCCTTCATTCTGGGATCTCACGGCCTGCGGAGACCACAGCTGGCCCCTGACCAGACCCCTGACAATTGGTGTAGTCAGCAGGATGAGCTGAGTGCCTCCAGTGCCCCTCCGGAGCAGCCCCAGGAGGAAGAACCCATGGTTCCCAGTCGCAGCATATCTGGCAGCGTGGACCCTGCCAGAGGATTGGGATGATGTATGCCTCCAGCTGGAAGATGTTTGGAGGGATCTGGAGATACTAGAGCCAAAGGTCCTGGCGGCACACTGAGAAGCAGCCAGACGGGTGGCCTGAATGTTCCCGGCATTGTTGCACCATGCCAGCCAGACTCGGGACTCTGCCAGTTAGTGGGGGAACTGGATGAACTGAGGCCACATGTGGAATTGAGTATTTACTGGTCTTACTGCAATGTGACAGTTCAACACGCTCCGGTGATTTTGGGGAATTGGATGTTTGCCTCCTAAGCAATATGATTTATATCGCCTATAGTTGAGTATATCCTGGTGGTGGACATGTTACAAGGATTGAATGTGCAGACTATTGGAGAATTCCAGCTATGGGTGCATGTGGTAAAGACCATCCCTAGAGGAAATCTGCATCATGCTTCCTTACAATTCCCCCCAAGCCATGAGCATTGTGAATGTATGACAACGGGGCATGAGGAAATTGGACAAACAATTCTAAAGCTAGAAGAAGCCAGTGTAATCCACCCAACGCAAAGCCCATTCAACTCTCCCATGTGGCCAGTGGGAAAACCGGACAGTTCCTGGCACATGACAATGGACTATCGGGAGTTAAAGTGACACTGCCCTTGCATGTAGCAGTACCCAACATCTCAGAGTTGATGGATCACCTGTTGCATGAACTGGGACGGTTTCAATATGTTGTAGACCTAGAAAATGCCTTTTTCTTTATTGACATCACTCTCAAAAGCCAAGAACAATTTGCTTTTACCTGGGAAGGGCACCAATGGACCTTTTGGGTGTTGCCCCAGGGATATCTGCATAATCCCACCTTGTGCCACGGTTTGGTGGCACAGGATTTCACCTCTTGGCAGAACCCTGAGGCTGTACAATTGTACCATTGTATTGATGATGTTATGCTAACCTCTGATTCTCTTATGGAGTTAAAAGCAGCTGCATGCAGCCTCTGAGCTGCTCTCCAGGAATGGGGATGGTCCATTAATGAAGTCAAGGTTCAGGGACCTGGGTATTCTGTAAAATTCTTGGGAGTTGCCTGGTCAGGTAAGACAAAGTGATACCCGAAGCAGTGATGTTTAAGATACAATTGTATATTCTACTGGAAATAAGCAAATAGTTACAGGTACTGGGTCAGTGATGGTGCAGACCACCTACCCTATTGAAGGTTGGCTGAGGTCCTGGACTTGAATCCCCCAGACAGGGATAGCCCAAACACCCACTCTGACAAAGTGGGGTATATATTTAGAGCAATGAGCACAGTTTTCTAGTATCCCTTTGTCTGAGCAGCTACATACTCTGCTGGGGCCAGTACAGTTCCAAACAATAGCCCGCTCAGAACCCATAGAAATGGGAGATACCCCAAGTCCCTACGTGGAAGGGAAAGCTTTGTTGGTGCCAGTGCATTTCTGAGCAACAGCCCCCTTAGATAAGGTAATAGCAAGAATGCTCCACACTTTGAAGGTGTCAGGGAACTCGGAAAACTCCCCAGGTAATAGCAGGAATGCCCCGCACTTTGAAGGTGAAAGGGAACTCAGAAGACCCCCAGGTGTGACCAGAGGTGAGGGGAGAAGCCCTCTTACTCTCTGCACCTAAACCCTGTGTCTGGGCCCAGAAGGGAGTACAGGCCAGAAGCATGGACACAACCTCGCCTGGCCTCTGCAGCTGTGGATGAGCACACATCCCACACAGCCGCAATTGTGTAAGGTATGACTAGGCAAAACACAACGTGCCTACGCACGTCATGCTGACATGGGTGTGCGCCATATACGCATGCGCATGTCCATGCTAATGTGAGCATGCACCATTTAGCCCGCGACCCAAGAATAAAGCTGTTTGTTCTCTGGATGGTGGCTTCTCATGCTTTCTTCATCTTAGGGATCTCACCACCTCCAACCACAGCTGTCCCCTGCCCAGGACCCTGCCACTCAGCCTCCCAAGTACTAGAATTACAGGCACACACCACCATGCCCAGCTCATACGTTCATTTGTTCTTACCAGTTAGCAGAATTCAGAGAATGTATGAATATAAAACAAATGCAAAGAGCAATCAAAAGAAGTTCTGTGAGCACTCTATTCTCTCTCCAGACCCAGACTGGAATAATTTTAGATGAAGGAAAAATCCATGAACTAAAATCAGTTTCTAGATAGGAAAAACTATAGACATTAACATTTTCTTTTTGGATAGAAAGAATAGCATGATCTGTTGTCTACATAATAAGAAGCAAAATACTTTTTTTCTGTCAGATCATGCCTTATGCAAATAATCATTTTTTTTTAAATTTACATAAAATCTCAATGACATTTTTTCAGAAATAGAAAAAAGAATCCTTCTTCAAATACAGGATCTCAGTCAAAACAATCTTGAAAAAAATATAAAGTTGGAGTTCTCACACTTGATTTCAATACTTACTACAAAAATGTGATCAAAACCGTATGATATTGGCAGGAAGGTAAACATCTAGACCAATGGAGTAGAAAACACAGAAACCCTCATATATATGGTCAAATGATTTTTTTTTTTTTTTGCGGAACCGGGGATTGAACGCGGGGGCATTCTACCTCTGCGCTACGCCCCCGGCCCTATTTTTTATACTTTATTTTGAAAC
>PVJS01053360.1:0-13304 GCA_004027185.1 Glis glis | reverse complement strand
TGTGCAGGGCGGGGCTGTTGTTCTCGCGGACCCGCAGCGTGTAGGAGCTTTGGCTGAAGGCGGGGGCGTTGTCGTTGACGTCGGACACCTGCACCGCGACGCTCTGCTCCGTCTTCAGCCTGGGCGTGCCCAGGTCAGACACCGTGATGGTGATGTTGTACTCTGCCCTGCTCTCTCTGTCCAGCGGCCTCTCTGTCACCAGGGTGTAAAAGTTCTCCACAGATGGTTTCAGAAGGAAGGGTAGATCGTTCTGAATGGAACACTTCACTCTTCCATTGTCTCCAGAGTCAGGATCTGAAACACTGAATACAGCAATTATGGTTTCCTGCAAGTTTTCTGGTATCTGATTGATAAGTGTGGACATGGTGATCTCTGGAGGGTTGTCATTCAAATCCGTTACTTGGATAAGCATTACACAACTTGCAGAAAGGCCCCCACCATCTGTGGCCTGAATATTTACTGTGTAAGTCTGAACTGATTCGAAATCCAGTTTCTGCTTTAAAAAGAGTTCTCCCGATTTTGCATTTATTCGAAAGGTTTTGCGAATATCTTCAGAGGCTTGGGAAAACACATACGATATTTGTCCATAGGCTCCAATGTCTAAATCCGTAGCAGAAACAGTAGCAATCTGGAATCCAACTGGGCTGTTCTCTGGAACCTGCACTTCATAGAGCAGCTTTGTAAACTCAGGGGCGTTGTCATTGATGTCCAAGATCTCCACTAGGACCAGGGCGGTGCCAGACCTGGGTGGAGTCCCGCCATCCAGCGCTGTGAGGGTTAACCTGATCTCAGGCTGTTCCTCACGATCTAGCGCTTTGTCCAGCACCAGCAGTGGTAATATGCCATTGGGACTGTCTTGTGTTTTAAGATGAAAGTAGAAATTGGGGCTGATTGTGTAACTTTGTAGACTGTTGTTTCCTATATCCAAGTCCTGAGCACGTTCTATTAGGAAAGTGGTTCCGGGAGTGATACCTTCTGAAATTTTCAAAACTATTTCTTTGTCTAGGAAAACTGGAGAATGATCATTTATGTCCCTAATCTGTATCTCGGCCTGAAAAAACTGGAACGGATTTTCCAGTAACACCTGGAATGGTAATACACAGGGATCGGTGGTGCCGCATAGCTCCTCCCGGTCCAGTTTCTCATTTAACAACAAATCCCCGGTCTGCCTATCGAAGTGTAAACTCATTTTTTTCCCTTTGGAAACGACCCGGGGTACCCGTGCAGCTAGTTCGTCTATCTCCAGCCCCAAGTCTTTTAACAAATTGGCCACAAAGAAGCCACTCTCCATTTCCTCCGCCACTGAATAGCGCCTAGTGTCAGAACCAGCCAGAGCTATGCCCAGCAAAACAAAGAATATCAGGACTTGCCTTTGTTTCAGAAGCAGCTCCTTTCCCTCTCCGGTCTCCATCGCCTCTGGTTTCTCAGCAAACCCGCTCACGTTGTCGCTGACTCTGTCTCCCAATATCTCACAGATAGTAGGAGAAGTGGACAATCCTACGGCCTAGATTCCCGGAACGACCCTTAGAAAGCCTCCTCTTCCTGCTTGCCTCTCTAGCCGAGTGTCTGGCTAAAGGAGCGTCAAGCCGTTCGCTTTTGTTTCTTCTACTTCTAAGGCTGCAGCGCCACCCCGTGTCCTTTCCGAGAGTTTATTTTCTCCAAATCACCTAGAAAATCCCAACACTCAGTTTAAGGGCTACCTAAAATTATTTTTTTCAATTAGTGACTTCCAATGTATCAAAGACTTATCTACGTTTGGAAAGGCTTTCATTGCATCTAAGATGACATGGAAAGTACAGACAAACCACTCGTTTCCTCGCAGATCCAGGCGGCTCTGAAATAAAAAATCAACTTCAGAAACAGAAGAGTGACCTCAGTCCTAGGATGCAGTTGAAAGTAGACTTTGACTAAAAAGTTCCAGGTTTGATAAGAGCTTGGGCATGTGCAATTCTGAGTGGTAGTTAGCTTACCATTCTCACACTTAGTTCCAGATGAAAAGTAGAGAGACCCAAGCAAAGGACAGAACTGAGAATGTCCTGCTGAACACTGAAATAGTCTTCCTTATAGTTCTTTCTTCCATTGCTCCCAATTCTCATTTCCCTAAAATATGTGATAGAGCCACGTGTAAATCTCCAAGAGCAGTTGGATAATTTCTTCTTGTGAATATTTCAATATTTTTATTTTCCTTTCTAACAGATAAGAGCATCTTTATATAATCTCAATTCAGTTATAGCATCTAGAAAAATATAAAAATTTTGACCTTTAAAAACGTCTTTAGAGAGATGATTTGTGCTGGGTGAGGTGGTGCATGCTTGTAATCCCAGTACTTGGGAGGCTGAGACAGAGGGATCCCAGGTTCGCGGCCAGCCTCAGCTATTTAGTGAGGCCGCCCGCAACTTAGTGAGACCCTATTTCAAAATAAAGAATAAAAAATAGGGCTGGGGTGTAGCTCAGAGGTAGAATGCCCCTGGGTTCAATCCCCAGCACCACCATAAAAAAGAGATGATTTGTTAAATGAGGTTCAAAGTATATATGTTGCACTTGTTAATATTTTTTAACTTACTGTCTTGTGTTTTTAAAAATGCATGGTAAAAAGAAATATGCTATCAAGCCACAAAAAGACATGGAAGGAACTTAAATGCATATTGAAAGAAGCCAATCTGAAAGGACTACATACTGTGTTATTGCAACTGCATGATAGTCCATGTTAATTCTTGGATCTGAAATGTTCAACAAAAGCAGATGCATTGGAGACTTGGTCCCCAATGCAACAATGTCCAGAGGTGGAGCTTTGGGGAGTGATTGGATCATGGGGACTATAAACTCATCAGTGGATTAATCCATTTGATGCATTTATTTGAATCAACTACTTAGGAGGAGATGAAAACTGTAGGCAGGCAGGGCATAGTCGGAGGAAGTAGATACACCCCCCTATCAAACCCAGGACTTCACACATGCTGGGCAAGTGCTCTACCACTGAGGTTACCCACAACCCCTCCTCTATTAATTCTTATTCCCATACATCAGTCTCAGATTTAGATATAACTGAAAAAAGATAACTGTATTTATAGAAATATAGCCCATAGGAATCTAACTGGTGAAGAACACCACTTTCCTGCCTCTGGATTATTATTTACAAGATCGTTTTCAACCCTGTTTGTGTTTTGCAGTAAGCTACATTTCCTATCTCTGGTTTCCCTATAAAAGTTTCAGCATTTACCAACATCATCTAGTTAAAAAAATTGTATTGAGAACCTACTCTGCACCGGAAACTGAGGTAGCCTGTGGGGAATACAAATTGTAAACAAAACCAAACACTATTCCTATCCTCATGGAACTTGGTCTGATGAGGAAGAAAGACTTTAAGCAAATAATTTCACAAATGGATGGAAGATTGTACTTTGCTTAAATCCCATAAATCATCTAGTGGCTCTAGACTGTAAAAATAATTTTGTAGTCAGTGGTCAAAAATGTCTCTGAATGAATTACAAAGATACACAAGCAAAAAAGGAAGAAAACAGTAATTCATATGGAGAATATAGCATGTATAGTCCAGTAAATTTTTCTGAACACATAAGCTTTTTTTTGGTGCTAGAAGTTGAACCCAGGGTGTTCTATCACTGAGCTACACATCCAGCCCTTTTTAACTTTTATTTTGAAGCAGGGTCTTGATATGCTGGCCTCAAACCTGTGATTCTCCCATCTCAGCCTCCCAAATATTAGGATTACAGACATGTACCACTGCACCTGGATCAGAAGAATTAATATGTCTACTCTCTCACTCCAGTTTTCAGTGAGAACCAAATTTGTTCATAGTTTCCTAGAAGAGGGAACAGTACTTGGGACCAGAAGATGGAAGTAGATTCTTGCAACATCAATTTTCTAAACAAATAGCAAAAACATTATAATGATACATGCATATCCATGTTTATAGCAGCACAATTCACAATAGCCAAATTATGAAACCAACCCAGGTGTTGGTCAACAGATGAATGCATAAAGAAAATGTGGTTTATTATCACAATGGAATTTTACTTAACCATAAAGAAGAACAAAATTATGTTATTTGCAGGAAAATGGATGGAACTGGAGAATATTATGCTAAATGAGATTAGTCAGCCTCAGAAAGTCAAGAGTGGTATGTTTTCTCATTTGCAGAAGTTAGAGAGAAAAGAGAAAACATAAGGGGCTTTAAATAATGCAAAGAAGCAAGATATGGTAACACACACCTGTAAGTCCAGTACTTGGCAGGCTGAGACAGGAGGCTCACAGGTTCAAGGACAGCTTCAGCAAACTAGCGAGACTCTTGGCAACCTATCAAGACCCTGTTTCAAAAAACAAAAAATAAAAAAGAACTGGGGGTGTAGCTCAGAGGTAGAATGACCTTGGGTCAATCCCCAGAACCACAAATAAAATAGGGCTGGGGGCGTAACCTGGAGATAGAATGCCTCTGGCTTCAATCTCTAGTACCACACTAAATAAATAAACAAAGATCTATAGAGTAGTTGAAGGGCCTAGGGGTGAGAGGTTGGGAGGGGAAGAGGGAGAATTGGGGAAGGAAACAGCTCAAATAATACTACCGCAATATGTGAATGTATTACTACCAATATCGTTAATTCATATGAGGAGGGAGGAGGAAGTGAGGTGGAATGTGAGGGGAAGTAGGCAAAGAGCTGTGTGCCTTTTTTTTTTTTTTTTAGTTGATGGTACTGGAGATTGAACCCAGGGGTATTTTACCTCTGAGTTACACCCTAGCCCTATTTTATTTTTTATTTTTGAAACAGGGTCTCACTAAGTTGCAGAGGGTTTCTAAGTTGCTGAGACTGGCCACGAACGTACGATCCGCCTGTACTAGGATTACGGTGTGCGCCCCCCCCCAGCTGCATATTTGTTTTTAGCACATTGAACCTTACTATGACGTATAATTGCAACGTACCAATTTTTTTTTTCGGTACCGGGGATTGAACCCAGGGGTGTTCTACCTCCGCGCTACACCCCTGGCCCTATTTTTTATACTTTATTTTGAAACCGGTTCTCACGAAGTTGCAGAGGGCCTCACTAGGTAGAGAGAGAGAGAGAGAGAGAGAGAGAGAGAGAGAGCGAGCTGAGGCTGGCCGTGAACCCAGATCCTCCGGTCTCCGCCTCCCAAAGTACTGGGATTACAAGCGTGCGCCACCACGTCCGGCCTGGTACCAATTTTTTTTAAAGTGAGCCTTTCAGCTAAACACACACACGCACACGCACGCACGCACGCGCGCGCAGTCGTTAGGATCCAAGCACAGACTTTTCTCCGCCTCCCTTCCTTCTTTCAAGAATCTCCTACAAACACTAGGAAAAATACACTGCTAGCATGTATTAAATTCATAACGGTCTCCATTCTCCTCCCAAAGCTTGCAGCAACTGGTGACAATCGAGAAGACAGGCTGCCACTCTCGTTCGCACACAGTCTATTGGTTGCAGTCGAGGTATCGCTCCGGAGGCTGGACTTTCCAGCCTCCAAAATCTCATAATCAGAAGCGAGAAAACCGGTCCCATCCCTAGGAACCCCTAGAATACGCCACGGTTTACCAGTCTCACTTCCGTTTCCTCCGGGTAGGACTGATTTTACTGACGGCACCGGAAGAGCTCGCTTCATCTACTTCCGTTTGTCTGCGCACTGGAGCGCGGATCCAGACGATTGCTCTGCCTCTTAGTACGAACCAAGCAGCCGGCTGACAGCTGAATGTAGCTGCTGCGTTTATGGAATTAACTGAAACTGTTTTGAAACCTATGTCACGAACGCCTGAGAAAAATTGCAGCTACCAAAGCTGTTTTGGAAATGCACTCGGCTTCCAGCTTCCGTCTTCCGGAAGGGGAGGAGGTGTTTATTTACAAAGCAAACCCACGGCGAAAGGGAATAGAGAGGAGAGAAAGGAGCTTGTGAAGATTTTATATTGATATTTTCCCTCTATCATAGAAATTTTCTTTGTAATTTCTGGCAGATCCCGGGATGGAATCGCTGCGACTTTTCCAGTACTTTCCCTCCAGCTGATCTGAATACCTTTCGCTTTGTGGAACCACAGCGCTTTTGATGTTTAAAAAGAAAAAAGCTGCATGAGTAGTATTAAAGTTCAAGTGGTATAAAGAGCGGTTAAAAATGCATACGTTTGAAAATTGAGCCCTCCTTGATATGTGAAGCGTAAATTGAAGCACTTTTGCTGAATGGGATTAAAATACATTATTAGAAAGTTTCATAACCCAGTTACTTTATTTCTATACATTACTTGGCTAAGGTAAGTTTGTTATTATATGCGTGGTTTGGTTTTACTAGTTATACCTAAAAATATATTAATTCTGGTTTCGAAGTGGAAGTATTACGTGTGAATGTTTCATGCAATATTGAGCAGCAGAGTAAGAACATCAGATGTTGAGAACCAGTGTGTTCACCTTTGCACAGGCAAAGGTCGGAGAGAGAATAAAAGAGTAAATCTAGCCGAGGACAGTGGCCCACAACTGTAATCCCAGTACTTGAGAGGGCAGAAACCGGAGGATCTCAGGTTCGAGGCCACCCATGGTAACTTAAACTCTGTTTCAAAATTAAAAATAAAAAGGTCTGCGGGTGTAGTTCAGAGGTAGACGTCCCTGGGCTCAACCTCCAGTACCATACACAGAAGAGGGTTTAGGGGGGAAGAGAAGAGGAACTCTGAAGAATTATCCAGAATTTTAGCAGAAAACTATAAAAAAGTGCCCTTGTCAAACTGCTGGTACAGAAAATAATTATAATTATTGTACTCAGGATTGGACCCAGGAGCATTCTACCTCTGAGCTACACCCTGAGCCTTTTTTATCTTTTACTTTGAAACAGGGGTTCCCTAGGTTACTGAGAATCTCCCTAGGTTGCTGAGGCTGATCTCCAATCTGTAATCCTCCTGCCTCAGCCTCCCAAGTACTGGGATTACAGGAGTGCACCACAATGCCCAACTCAGAAAACTATTTTACTGAGTGTAATCATTGATTAAAGTAGTTTGCATAGGCAGAGTAAACAATTATTTTCCTTTTCCTAACCTTTTCATTCTCTTTTGTATTCTCCCTGCCCTCCTGGTTTTCTTGATACTCTGCTTAATTTTTTCCATTTGTGACATAGAATAGAGTCAGATGCCTGAGCACAAAAAAAGTGCTCAATTGTCAATTCACCAATTAATACAACTATATTCAAAGGGAAAACAAATGAATGTGTTAAAAACAAATACCCCTTAACACAAACCTATAATATCACAATTAGGAGGTGATTCAGAAAGTAGGACAGTTTTTGTACATTAAAA
Source organism: Glis glis (assembly GCA_004027185.1). Taxonomy (NCBI): domain Eukaryota; kingdom Metazoa; phylum Chordata; class Mammalia; order Rodentia; family Gliridae; genus Glis; species Glis glis. Next base: position 6,003 of record PVJS01053360.1, on the reverse strand, counting down.
TATTCACTTTGTGAGCCGGGCGTGGTGGCGCATGCTTGTAATCCCTGTACTTGGGAGGCTGAGATAGGAGGATTGGGGTTCGCAGCCAGCCTCAGATACTTAGTGAGGCCCTCTGCAACTTCGTGAGACCCTGTTTCGAAATAAAATATAAAAAATAGGGCTGGGGGTGTAGCTCAGAGGTAGAACCCCCCTGGGTTCAATCCCCAGTACCGCAAAAAATTCACTTGTGTGTATATTTGTTCAGATAGGTGGTCTTTGATTAAAAAAAAGAAAGTACAAATACAGGTTGAGCATACCTAATCCAAAAATCTGAATCCTGAACTACTCTGAAATCCAAAACTTTTTGAGAGCTACATGGTATTTCAGATTTTGAGTTTTGGGATTAGGGGCACTAAATGGATAAAGTCTGTGCAAGTTTCCCCAAATCCAAATACCTCCCAAATCAGAAACACTCCTCCTCTCAAACATTTCAGATAAGGGATACTCAACTTACAGCTATGATTGAACTACATAAATCAGCACAAGTGAGCATCCATTAAAGTTTACTTAGTAAATACTAAGTTCAAAATAATAGAATAAAAATTGTAACTAGCCGGACATGGTGGTACATAACCTGTAAACCCAGTACTTGGGAGGCTGAGACAGGAGGATTGCAGGTTCAAGGTCAGCAACTTAGTGATATTCTGTTTTAAAATAAAATAAGAAGCCAGGCGTGGTGACACATGCTTGTAATCCCAGTACTTGGGAGGCTGAGATAAGAGGATCACAGGTTCGCGGCCAGCCTCAGCTACTTAGTGAGGTCCTCCCCAACTTAGTGAGATCCTGTTTCAAAATGAATAATAATAGGGTTAGGGTGTAGCTTGGAGGTAGAATGCCTCTGGGTTCAATCCCCAGTACCACAAAATTAATTAATTAATTAACTAATTAATTAAAGCTGGGAGTATAGCTCAGCCCCTGAGTTAAATTCTCAGCACCCAAACAAAAAAAAAAACACTGAGGTTAAAAGATTAAATATTTCTGAAAAGCACCGGGCGTGGTGGCGCACGCTTGTAATCCCAGTACTTTGGGAGGCGGAGACCGGAGGATCCGGGGTTCGCGGCCAGCCTCAGCTCTCTCTCTCTCTCTCTCTCCCTCTCTCTCTCTCTCTCTCTCTCTCTCTCTCTCTCTCTACCTAGTGAGGCCCTCCGCAACTTCGTGAGACCCGGTTTCAAAATAAAGTATAAAAAATAGGGCCGGGGGTGTAGCTCGGAGGTAGAACGCCCCTGGGTTCAATCCCCGGTACCGCAAAAAAAAAAAAAAGATTAAATATTTCTGAAATAAAACTCATGACTTTAAAAAGACATTGGAAAGGGAAAGCCTAGGCTCACATAAAATAGCACTTCCAAATAAACACCTATTTAAAATAAAGACAAGATTATCATTTCTTCTAGAGCCTTTTTTTTTGGTAACTTGTGAGGAATTGTCCAAAAGCTTCACTTTCTTTTCTTTACTAGTTAAACACAATCAGGTTGCAAATTTGGTCAAGTAAAAGAAGTTTCACATTTTCCAGATACTAGCATAATATTTGATGTATAATGGCCATTTAAATGTAAATAAATTGAAGCACCCATAGGTATATTTGGACAAAAAGCCAACAGTTTTAATCAAACATGTTGATTTTCTGTTCAATATAATTTCCTTTCCTGTTAATTTATTCAGTTATTCACTCAATTTCTATTTTCCCTTTTATTAAACCATGCACACAGAATATGCAAATACATAGAATATTTCCAGGCCAATTTGCTAATCAGAATTTAAGATTGGCAAATATTCAATTGAAAATAAGTTGACTGTTTTCTTTCATCTCATTTATAGCTAGGTGTGGTGGCACATACCTGTAATCCCACTAGTTGGGAGGCTGAGACAGGAGGATCACTTCAGGAATTTAGTGAGGCCCCATTTCAAAATAAAATACAGCTGGGTTGTTCAAAGGTAGAATGCCCCTGGGTTCAATCCCCAGTACCACACCAAAAATAGTCATATCTCATTTATAATGTGAGATGAATAAATGTTTCATTTAGAAATAGAGCATGATGATTCATTAGAAATGGGCATGATGGCGCATGCTTGTAATCCCAGTACTTGGGAGGCTGAGAATGGAGGATCCAGATTTGCAGCCAGCCTCAGCTACTTAGTGAGGACATCCACAACTTAGTGAGACCCTGTTTCAAAAATAAAGAATATAAAATAGGGCTGGGGGTGTAGCTCGGAGGTAGAATACCCCTGGGTTCAATCCTCAGTGCTGCAAAAAAAAAGTAGAGGTTTTTAGGTTTTATAGGGCCTACAGAGTATAATCTCAACAAGTAGATTTGTCACTGTGTGCCTTTTGAGTATTCTGGGGTTTCCATTACCTCTTAGTTGTTCCAAAAAGTTTAGTGAAAAGTCCTTTAAATTTTTCTGAGGATTTCTTGTGTTTGCAAAAAGATCATCTTGGAATTCAGAATAGTGGTATTTTTCTGAAAAAAAAGGTAAGGGGAATGGAAGCCAAAATTAGAAATATGTTAAGAGGTTATAATATTGAGATCATTGAGAATTCATTTGATTCAAAAGAAGTCTGCTTATTTACTAAGGGAACAATTGTGTGTGTGTGTGTGTGTGTGTGTGTGTGTGTGTGTGTGTTACTAGGGATTGAACCCAGGGGCATTCCACCTCTGAGCTACACCTACCAGCTCCACTTTAATTTTTTTTTTTTGAAACAGGGTCTCACTAAGTTGCTGAGGCTGGCCATGAACCTGAGATCCTCCTGTCTCAGTGTCTCAGCCTCCCAAGTACTGGGATTACAGATGTGTGCCATCACGCCCAGCTAATGGATTCTAGTTAAGTTTGATATTTAGGAATAGCCTTTTCCAAAATCCTCCTAAGGCCAAGGGAGTTTTCACTTTGAAACTATTTTGAGGTTAAAAAAAATCGGAAACCATTAATGTTATCACATGAGTAAGGGAAATTCAAATTTGTATACCTACTAGAAGAAAATGTGTTCCTACAGAGTTCACTGGAAGTAAAGAGATATTCACTAAAAGCCTTAGTGCTTCATTGAATTCAAATTTGAGCATTTACAAGACAATATTTTTCCTTTATTTTTATTAATTTTTAATTTTTCTCTGTGAATAGTAAGTTCAAGGAAGTTAATTTTGGAGGGAAATCACAATTTCTTTATGTTTCCCAAATTTTTAGTGACTCTTTAGAGAGGTGGATATGTATATTTGTGGTTATAATTTTCAAGGCTAATTTTTCAAATTCCTTTCCTATTTATACAGTCAGGTATAGTAAATCTATAATTTATGGCAATTAGAAGTCATTGAGTTCATACAGAATTTTGTTCTAAAAGCATATGGAATTTACATATAGTTCAGTGAGTCCTACACATTAACACTATGGCATGACTTACAAGTAATAATTCTTAAAACTGAAACCCTGAGTGACTGTGAGTTCAGTGGATTTATTGATGGACTGTTAGATTCATTTATGTATGTTTCTATGTGGGTTTGTTGGAAGAAAGCATTCAATTATTTCATAAGACCTGTGTGTGAAATTTAAAGAACTAATTAATAGTTGAAAATTTTCTTTCAAGCCAGGCGTGGTGGTGCACGCTTGTAATCCCAGTACTTGGGAGGTGGAGACCAGAGGATCCAGGTTCATGGCCAGCCTCAGCTACTTAGTAAGGCCCTCTGCAACTTCCTGAGACCAGGTTTCAAAATAAAGGATAAAAAAATAGGGCAGGGGGTGTAGCTCGGAGGTAAAACGCCCCTGGGTTCAATCCCCAGTACCTCAAAAAAAAAAAAAAAAAAAAGAAAAGATTTCTTTCTTCTGACTAGCAATACCTGGGAGTTCATCAGGATTATTCAAACATAAGCAAGTTCACTTAGTGTACAGTTTAAATTTAATTATAACATTTAGCAAATTGAAGAATTTTCTGTATTTCATTTTTAAATTATTTCAACTGTACAATTTTTTAAAATATTATTTTAAATTTATTGTATGATAATTCAATACATGTACACAGTGTGTAGTGATCAAGTCAGGGCAGTTAGCATTTACATCTTCTTAACATTTAAAAAAAACTTTTGCAGCTGGGCGTGGTGGCATATGCTTGTAATCCCAGTACTTGGGAGGCTGAGACAGTCGGATCGCAGGTTCACAGCCAGCCTCAGCTACTTATTGAGGCCCTCCACAACTTAGTGAGGCCCTGTTTCAAAATAAAGATTAAAAATAGGGCTGGGGGTATGGCTTGGAGGTAGAATGCCCCTGGGTTCAATCCCCAGTACCGCAAAAAAACAACAACAAACTTTTGCAAGCCAGGCATGGTGGCGCAGGCTTGTAATCCTAGTACTTGGGAGGTTGAGACAGGAGGATCACAGGTTTGCAGCCAGCCTCAATTACTTAGTGAGGCTCTCAGCAACTTAGCGGGACCCTGTTTCCAAATTAAAAAAAAATAGGACTGAGGGTGTAGCCCAAAGGTAGAAGGCCCCTGGGTTCCATCCCCAGTACCACCAAAACAAAAAAAACAAAAACAAAAACAAAAAACTTTTGCAGCTGGGTGTGGTGGTCCATGCCTGTAATCCCAGTACTTGGGAGGCTGAGACAGGAGGATCTCAGGTTCCAGGACAGCCTCATCAACCTAGTGAGACCCTGTTTCCAAATAAGAAATAAAATCAGGCTAGGGGTGTGGCTCAAAGATAAAATGCCTCTGGATTCAATCCCCAGTACCACAAAAACAAAAACACTTTTGCCTGACACCATAATACAGCATGATCATTTCAGTACATGTCTGCAATATGTACTGATCAAATGAGAGTATTTAACATTTCCATTTCTTTCTTTGGAGCCTTCTAGCTCCTCTGTTCTAGTTATTCATAAAAATGTATAATAAAGCCAGGCATGGTGGCACACGTTTGTAATCCCAGTACTTGGGAGGCTGAGACTGGAGGATCGCAGGTTTGCGGCTAGCTTCAGCTACTTAGTGAGGCCCTCTGCAACTTAGTGAGACCCTGTTTCAAAATAAAAATAAAAAATAGGGCTGGTGGTATAGCTTGAAGGTAGAAGCCCCTGGGTTCAATCCCCAGTGCCCAAAAAAATAAAATTGGTTATTGTGAGCTATAGTCTTCCCCACCCCCCACACTGTTCTGCAGAACACTAGAACTTATCACTTCTATCTAATTGTGTTTGGGTACCTGTTATCTAAACTTCTACTTCCCCCCCATTTCTCCTCCTTTTCTAGGCTCTACAAATCATGAATATACATTGTAATCAACCTTTTATTTAACATCCACATATAAGAGAGAACAGGTGGAATTTGTCTTTCTGCATCTGACTTATTTCAGTTAACATAATGTCCTCCAGTTCCATTCATATTACTACAAGTGATAGGATATCATTCTTTTAATGGCTGATTAATATTTCATTATATATATATACATATATATATTCTTTATCCATTTATCTATTGATGTGCATGTAGATTGATTCTACATCTTAGCTCTCATGAATAGTGCAGCAATAACCATTGGCATGCAAGTATTTCTTTAATATGCTGATATAATTTCCTTTGGATATATACCTAGAAGTAGGAAAGCTGGATCATATGGTAGTTCTATTTTTAGTTTTCTAAGAAACATCCCTACTCTGCATAGTGAATATACCAATTTAGATCCACACCAACATTGTGTAATAGTTCCTTTTACTATACATCCTTACCAGCATTTGTTACTTTGATAGAATTTTTATGAAAAATCTTTTTCCTGGCTCTAAGCAGAGACTAGAGCTTTTATTCATCATCTTTCCTGGAGAACATTTTGTTCCTGATGGCTCATAACAGACAATCTAATGCCAGCCAATGCTAGCTTATCCTACAGCTCAGAAATGTAAGGGTTTCATTCCTACTGACCATTTTATGTCTCTTCATTCCTGGTTTCTTTTCTTTCTTTTCCTTTCTCCTTCCTTCCTTCCTCCCTCCCTCCCCTCCCC
>PVJS01053359.1:0-13310 GCA_004027185.1 Glis glis | reverse complement strand
TTTATTTTGAAACAGAGTCTCACTAAGTTGCAGAGAGCCTCACTAAGTAGCTGAGGCTGGCCGCTAACCTACAAACCTCCTGTCTCAGCCTCCTAGGAACTGGGATTACAGGCGTGCGCCACCACGCCCAGCTGAGTTATACATTTTGTTCAGCATGACTCCTCTGTTTTAAGCATATTTCTATGAAAGTTTTGCTGTCATCCCTATATTTTCTTTTGGATGATGTATTTAAAATTGCCTTAAGGCCAAAATTGGTTACCCTATCATTTAGCTGTTATCTGTTGAGCCTATCCCTTAAATAAAGAGTATTTTCTATTGATTTGCATATATCTTAGAGTCTCCTTACTCTTTATACCTATATATTTCTTCTCAAGAGACTTTCTATCCTAAATATTTAATGAATTTGTATTCAATGTTGGACATATTATACAGGTTTTAAAAAATCTTGATCAGACCATTTAATAGGTAAGAAACTAGGCAAAATGTTTAATAATGATCATTTCTGCATGGTGGAATTATGGTCATTTCTATTTTCATTTGTAAACTTAAATTTATAAACTTAAATACAGATGTTAAAGGTGAACGTTAGTTTCTTTAAAAGATTTTTATAGCATTTCCGAAAAGTTATGAATTTATAATTTATATTAATATGAGATTGTCAGTATCAAAACTTTTAAGTTATTTCTTTTATGTTGATTTAGAGTTTAACATCCAGTTAGCTCTCCCTAGTGAAATAGCTGATTGGTACTAGAATGTTATATTCACTCTTTAGAAGTAACTGTAATTTGGCTTTTACCAATAGATATTTTGGCGTTCTGTATTCTGAGTTGACTGACTGTCCCCTTTTCAAACCAATGTAGTAACTAACTATAGATATGTGTTTGCTATAAAAAATTGTAAACACTAATGCTCCTCAAAAACCTTACTGCCTCCTTTCAGGAGGCCTTCATTTGGTATTCCGGGCTTGTCTTGTAAGTGTGTGACTGTGCACTCCCTGTGACACGTTGAGAAGTTAATAACTCCTTTTTAAAGTGAAGAAGTGCCTTTTGTTAAAGGATTGCAGTGTAAAGGATGTGCTGCTCTTCTCGCCACGTTAATGATTCACTGAAAGACCTTTGTAATAAGCATGAAATGCAGTTTAAAAATTTATACATCAACCAGATTTATTGGACCATATGTGCATGAAATATACAGAGGTTGAAATAGTTTACTACAGTGAACCTATAGCTTGGCTTTACAGCTTTAACCATTATTATTAACCTATGGCCAATCTTGTTTCATCCAGAGATTCCCAAACTTATTTGGCTTACTGCTCCCATTTTAGAAAAATATTCAGGATCCCTGGAAATCTGCTTTTTTAGAGTGAATAAACAAGAAGATGCAATGACAAATTGAGGTTCTTCTACATATCTGTATTTCATTCCAGCATCCCCTGGGGGTGGTATTGCCCATTTTGTGAACCTATGACTGGTTCCTCAATCTTCTGATTTAAAAAAATATTATAAATTTGTATTAATCATGTTAATGGTATTGTGAGAAATTGTATTTCTTCTTTTTTTCCCTTTTTTGTGGTACTGGGGATTGAACCCAGGGACATTCTACCCCTGAGCTATTTTATTTTTATTTGTAATATTTAATTAATTAATTATTTATCTATTTATTTATTTATTTACTTTGCGGTGCAATTTTCCTCTCTCAGCCTCCCAAGTACTGGGGTTACAGGTGTGCACCACCACGCCTGGCTTGTATTTCTTCTTCTATTTTTAATTGTGTGTGCTAAAAATAACATAAAATTTACCATATTAACGATTGTTGAATGTGCAGTTCAGAGTGTTATGTCCACATTGTTATGCAACTGATCTATCGAACTTCATGTTGCAAAACTGAAACTAAAACTCTATGCCCATGAAACAGTAACTCATAACCCCTCCTTCAGCCCCTGATACACCACCATTCTATTTTTTGTTTCTATGAATTCAACTCCTTTAGATACCTTATATAAGTGGAATCACACAGTAGAGTGTGTGTGTGTGTGTGTGTGTGTGTGTGTGTGTGTGTGTGTCTTATTTCACTTAGCATGATGTTTTCAAGGTCCATCCAGGTTGTAGCAGGAGACAAGATTTCCTTCATTTTTTAAGACTATAATATTCCATTGTATGTATATTCGATAGTTCATTTATCCATTCATCCACCAATGAATATTTGGATTGCTTCCACCTCTTGGCTATTGTGAATAATGCTGTCATGAACATGGGTGTGTGAATATCTCTTTGAACTTCGTTTTCAGTTCTTTTGGTTATATGCCCAGAAGTGGGAGCACTGGATCATATGGTAGTTCCATTTTTAATTCTTTGAGGAACTACCATCAGTGTTTCATAGTTGTTTGTACTATTTTATATTCCTAACAGTGTACAGCATTCTCCACATCCTCTCTTAATGCCTTTATTAATGGTTTTTCTTTCCTTTTTTGTTTTTTTGATATTAGTTATTCTAATGAGTGTGAGGGTATTTCTAATTAGGGTTTTGATTTACATTTCTCTAATGATTAGTGACATTGAGCATCTTTTTATATGCTTTTTTGGACATTTGTCTGTTATTTTTGGAGAAATGTGTATTCATGTCCTTTGTCTATTTCTTAAAAATTGTTTTCTTGTTAGATCATAAGATTTCTAACAATGCATTTTCTATATACTTGCCCCTTATAAGATACGTGATTTGCAAGCATTTTCTCACATTCTGTAGGTTGACTTTTACTCTTGATATTTTCCTTTGTTGCATGGAAGTCTTTAAGTTTGATGCAGTCTCATTGATCTATTTTTGCTTTTGTAACCTGTGTTTTTTGGTGTCATATTCAGGGACTCATTGCCAAATCTAATGTCATGAAGCTATTCTCCTGTGTTTTCTTCTAAAAGTTTTGTAGTTATGGGTCTCACATTTAGATCATTAATCCATTTTGAGCCAGTTTTTTGTATCCGATGTAAGGTAAGAGTCCACTTAATTCCTTTGCAGGTGGCTATCCTATTTCCCCAGTAGTATTTGTTGAAGAGACTGTCCTTTCCCCACTGAGTGGTGATCTTGGCAACCTAATAAAAAATCATTTGACCATATACATGAGTGTTTATCTGTTTATTCTGTTTTTATCTATTCTGTTCCAGGCTATATATATAGACTGTTTTTATGCCAGACCACACCATTTTGATTACTGTAGCTTTGTAGTATATTCTGAAATCAGAAAGTGTACAATCTCCAACTTTGGTCTTCTTTTTTCAAGATTGTCTCCTTAGTTCAGATACCTTGAGATTCCATTTGAGTTTTAGGATGGATTTTTCAATTTCTACAAAAAATGCCTTTGGGATTTTGATGGAGATTGTGTTGATCTATAGATCACCTTGGGTGGTGACATCTTAACAATAAGAAATCTTCAAATCCATGAAAACAGCGCTGGGCGTGGTGGTGCACGCTTGTAATCCCAGTACTTTGGGAGGCGGAGACTGGAAGATCCGGGTTCACAGCCAGCCTCAGCTCTCTCTCTCTCTCTCTCTGTCTCTCTCTCTCTACTTAGTGAGGTCCTCCGCAACTTCGTGAGACCCAGTTTCAAAATAAAGTATAAAAAATAGGGCTGGGGGTGTAGCTCGGAGGTAGAACGCCCCTGGGTTCAATCCCCGGTACCGCAAAAAAAAAAAAAAAATCCGTGAACACATGATGTCTTTCATTTATTTGTAGCTTTAATTTCTTTTAGCAATGTTTTGTAGTTTTCAATGTACAAGTCTTTCAGCTCCTTGGTTAAATTTATTACTAAGTATTGTATTCTTTTTTTTTTTTTGCGGTACCGGGGATTGAACCCAGGGGCGTTCTACCTCCAAGCTACACCCCCGACCCTATTTTTTTATACTTTATTTTGAAACCGGGTCTCACGAAGTTGCGGAGGGCCTCACTAGGTAGAGAGAGAGAGAGAGAGAGACAGGGAGAGAGAGAGAAAGAGAGAGAGAGAAAGAGAGAGAGAGGAAGCTGAGGCTGGCCGCGAACCTGGATCCTCCGGTCTCCGCCTCCCAAAGTACTGGGATTACAAGCGTGCGCCACCACGCCTGGCTTGTATTCTTTTTGATGCTATTACAAGTGGAATTGTTTTCTTAATTTTATTTTTAGATTATCATTGTTAATGGATAGGAGTGCAACTAATTTGTATATTGATATTGTATCCTGCAACTTTGATGAATTTGTTCATTAATTCTAACAGGTATTTTGGTGTGGAATCTATAGGGTTTCTACATATAATATGTCATCAGGGAAAAGAGAGAATTTCGCTTCTTACTTTCTAATTTGGATGTGTTTCATTTATTTTTCTGCCTAATTGCTCTAAGTCTTCCAATACTATGTTGAATAGAAGTACTAGAGTGGGCATATTTGTTTTGTGTCTGATCTTAAAAGAAAAGACTTCAGTCTTTTACAATTGTGTATGATATAACAGTGGACTTTCCACGTGTGGTCTTTATTATGTCAAGGTAGTTCCCTTCTATTCCTAGTTTGTTGAATGTCTTAATTATGGAAGGGCATCAAATCTTACCAAATGCTTTTTTGCATCAACTGAGATGATGTCCTTCATCCTGTTAATTTGGCATATTACACCACTTTTGCATTCCGTGTATGAATTCTACTTGGTTAGGGTATATAATCCTTCAAATGTGCTGTTGAATTTGGTTTGCCCTGGTTATTTTTAAGAAAATACCAGATATTTATCTAAAAATGTTTCTTTAACACAGGGATTAAAAACTTATAATGCCATAATTATACCAAAATCCCCAATTTATTGTAACCCTTTGATATCATCAAATATCCAGTCGGTGGTCACATTTTCTAAAAGAGCTTATTTACTTGGGGTACCTATGTTTCATGCCTTGTGATTGGTCGATATATTTCTGAAATCAATTTTATCCTATAGTTCCTTTTCTCTTGCCATAGTATTTTAAGAAACTACAATTTCCTCTATGCTGGATCTTTCTGATTGTATCCTTATGATGTAGTTTATTATGTCCCTCTGTGCTCTGAATTTCTTGTAAGTTTTAATATTAGAGGTTTAGATGAATTTTTATTTTTTAAGTTTTTGCATAAACTATTTCATAGGTGGTAGTATACATGGCCATCAAGGATATCTAAGATCTCGTTATTTTTGTGATGTTAGCAGCCATTGAGGATCATTGCCTGGATCTATTGATTAAGGATTACAAAATGGTGAAATTCAAATTCTTTTTTATTGGCCATAGTACCCTTATACAGATGAACTTCAACTATTTGGTTACCCTGAGGCATAGTCGACTTAAGAAAGGCAGAATAAGTGATTGAAATATTTTTACTTCTTTGTTAATATTTGAAAAAAAGTGTTCTTCTGTTTAGTATCTCTAGTGCCAGGAGCACTTGTAACCATCACCAGTAGCTTCCATTTTTGGACATTAATATCTGCCAATCACAGTGCTGAGATCTTTCAAATGCATTGTCTGTTTGATTTTATACAGATAGGTTTTCTGTTATCCATGTCTAGCAGTTGAGGGAACTGAGGCTTAGAAAGTATAAATAAATTATCCTACAAGTCACAGCAGGTAGGTAGCTGAACTGGAATCTGAACCCAGATTTGCCTGACTCCAAAACATTTTCTTTTCTTTTCTCCTCTGTCCCTCCTTCCCTCCCTTCCTCTACTGGAGATTAAACCCAGGGGCTGTCTACATTTGAGCTACACCCCAGCCCTATTTTATTTTTATTTTGAAGCAGGGTCTCACTAAGTTGCTGAGGGCCTTGCTAAGTTGCTGAAGCTGGCCTCAAACCTGTGATATTCCTCTCTCAGCCTCCCAAGTACTGGAATTGCAGGTGTGTACAACCATGCCTGGCTCAAAACATTTTCTTTAACCACTATTTTTTTTTTTTTGTGGTACTGGGATTGAACCCAGGGGCATTCTACCTCCGAGCTGTACCCCAGCCCTATTTTTTTTATTCTTTATTTTGTAACCGGGTGTCACTAAGTTGCGGAGGGCCCCACTAAGTAGCTGAGGCTGGCCGCGAACCCGGATCCTTGGGTCTCAGCCTCCCAACTACTGGGATTACAAGTGTGCGCCACCACGCCCGGCCTTTAACCACTATTTACAGTGCTTCCTGAGGGGGCTGTAAGATTTGTAGAGCAGTGAAGAAAGACTGGAGGTATATATAGATGTACAGGAGGTGAGGCTCAAGAAGTCTCTTATTGACTGGAAGGAGTAGGGTCAATCAGCAGAACCACCCATGGGCTTCTTACTACGTCTCAGGTTAAAAGGTTTTAGTTGTCTGAAAGTGGTCAGTTTACTAGTAAACAACATTGCTAGTAAATGTGTATTCCAGATCTGACCTAATTAACAATGTAGTCCAAGAGAAAGGATTCATGAAGTTGATTTGGATTCTGGTTCTTAATACAGATCAGAATCTATTGACTCCCAAATTACTTATTAAAAATCAGTTTTATATTTTCAAGATAGACATAGAAAAGACCTTGGGCATAAAATTAGAGAGGTATTGGAGAGACAGGCAGTAAGTAATAACAGGTAAAGGATGATATAAAGGCAGATAGTATTAAGCATTTTGAAGTAAAGTACAGGAAAAAGAGGGAATGGGGGCTGGCTAATACAGAGGTCTGAGAAGCCTTCTTTTAGGAAGTGGCATTTGAGAAGAACCTTATAGCATAGGGGACAGCAAAGGCAGGAATCTGCTTAGGGCTCTTGGGAAACAGATGTGGAGGAGGGTGTGAGAGTAGGAGCAGGAGATTAAGCCACAGAGTCTGGGGAGGCAGCAGCTCAGGACGTCCTCTGTACACTAGGACACTCATATCCCGTCTTCTGAGCACGGACAGCTCCTTATATGGCTTTTGTTACTTGTTATAGGTTTCCCCTTCTTTTTATTTCCTTTGCCTTTGCTGTCCTATTTCTAGAAAGAATGTGCTTGCTTTGTTAACCAAAGGACAGGGCCTGAGTTCTACCCAGATTTCCTCTGAAGAATACTGAATAGACTGGGTGGAGTCTCTGGGTCTAGCCAAATGACTCTCATGTAGTTTGGCCAAAAAAAAAGTTATGGTATATGACTGTATATAGTTTATAATTAGAATGTAGGCCTAAGGCTTTCCATTTAAATAGTAGGAAATGGATTTCTTGTTGGTATTTATAACAATTTTAACTGGGAGCATGAGCTATGGGATAGCGGTTACCTCCTTTCTGTAAACAATTGTATTATGATGTATTGCATTCCTATGAAATATTTTTCCTGAATGTGCCTTTTTGGGGGAAGTATAAATTATTTTCATGCTATTGTGGTTAAGTAGAACATGGTTAACAACAACAACAAAAGATTCTGAGCCTGTAGATGTATCAACCTTGATAATGTGAGGAATGTTGGTACAAATACGGTATAGCGAATGTGGAGAATTTCTCTGCTTTGTGCCCAAATAGAGTTTTATTTATAGTCTAACTCAACATTTAATGTGTATTTGCCTCCTTTAGTGTTTAATCAGTTTATTTGTTTTTTTATCCACTGAATCCAGATAATTTGACTTTCCACTGATAAAATATTTACTTGTTATACCAGGCAGGGCGCTAAACTTGGAAATTAAGAGTACCAAGTTAAATTTAAAATTTGTTGAAAAGTATTCATCATGATGCAGTCTATTTAATGTCTTGGCATTGCCTCTGTCTCTTCTCATTTAACATGTGAGGAGACAGACTGGCAGCAGTTGTAAGCTGAAACTTGGTTGTATGCAGAGTGAAACTGGTTAGGGTACTAAAATGGAGAAAATTTGAAAGTGTTACTGTGTGTGTGCGTTTCCTTAAATTAAAGTGTGACACGTTTGCTTTAAATAGAATTTTATATTCTGTTTGTCAAGGCTATTATAACTTCATGAGAGATGATCCTGAGACTGAAACTGGTTTTAAATGTTGTTTTGTAGAATAACCAAATTTGTCTCTTAACAGTGTTGGCATTATGTCACACAAGTTGTTTTGATATAATAAGCATGTTTTACAACATGTTTGAGTCATTTTCCCTAGTAGACCTGAAATTTATTACTCAGAGGAAAAGCATGCCTTTACAATATATTCTTAGCTGCTCCTTTCTGTCACTCAGCTGTCAAGTCCTATGGAATCTAAAATAGAGCCCCACCAACCGGAGACAGGCTCCAGGCTGCTTACTGGACTGCGGGGATGTGGACAGATTTATTGTGCTCTGCAGCGTCTGTGTTGCAGTGTTGAGGCAGCAGGATGCAGAGTGCAGTTCAAGTTTTCCAGTGGGGTCCCTGAAAGGGACAACTTTGAAAGACAGTGCCTAAAGAATAAGAAATAGGAGGAGTTTACAGTACCTGATTGGGGCTGCTCTTAATCAAGTGCCGCACAGCAAGGAAGATAATTTTCAAGCGTTATGAAGGTGGAGAAGGATCCCGAAGACGACGAGAATTTCGTTAGAGATCCAAGCTAAGTGTAGCGCAGCATGTGAGGGACGGAGTCACTTGTTAGGAGTTTGTCTGAGGGCTTGCTTTGTGAGCTGCAGAGATTTGTAACTTAATGCGGAGTAGTTTGCCTTTAGCAACAAGAAACTAAATCCTGTCTATGATGAACTGTTGGTTTTCTTGTGCTCCTAAGAACAGAGTAGGTATCCCAGCAGTCCAGTATAACAAAAGATTGTCGGTTGGGCTTCCTGAACTGTGTTCTTTTAAAATGCCCTCTTTTATTAATTTTGGTTTCTTTGTATTACTATTTTCTTCCTGACTTGCGATTGGGGTTAGTGATAGAAAACAAAAATTCTTGTTTTTCTGGATTTAAAAAGCACAGGATAGAATCTTAATAATTGAGCAGTGTTACTGTTAACTGACACTGGACCAGAACTGAAAATGGTGCTTGATGAAGTAGAACTGAAAATTGCAGGCTAATGTGAGACTTTAATCTCATTTAATTATCTTTAAAGAAAAGAAAAGGCATTTCTTATGGATTTTTACAACTTTTTAGTGACTTAAATGCCTTCTTTCTCCACCAGCAAGTTTAGTTGCACATAAAGTAAAGATCGTTTTAACTGTACAGATAAACGAATCAATTTAGAGCAAGTATTTGTGTGCTAAACATGACTTAATCCCACAGGCATTTGAAAGCAGTGTGCTCAGGTCTGTATCCATGAGCACTCCTCACGTCAGTCAGCACACTGTTTTCTTCCAAAGCTAAAGAAAGCCAATGCATTAAATGTAGTTTAGATTTTGAGCCAATAAATACTGTTTTTCTCTACTCATAATTGGCCGTTTGAAATTTCGAAGTTAGGAGGAAGTGGACTAATGAACAGATTTTACTAATTCCAGGACAATTCTGAAGTCTGTATATGTTCTTGAGCCAGGTTCCACTAAAATAGTGAATTTCAAGAGTGAGTTAAAATTTTAGTGTATTCATCTTTTTTCATATTCAGTTTTTTTATTTTTATTTCAAATATTTAATGAGCACATCAGTATTTAGCTAGAAAACCAGTATTTTTTCTCTTTGGTTCAGAGAGGATAGTAGATAAAAATAATCATATTGAAGTGATTTCACTTTTTCCTCCAGAGGCTTGTTGTAATATTTATAGGCACAGGATTTATTTTGTAAGTTATATGAAAAATATGTAGTTTTTTATTCTAGAAATAATAGTAGATTTAGCACAGAATTTAGCAGGAAGCTGATATAATATTTTAAAAGGCTAAAATCCTAAGTGTTTAAGTAATGCGTATTTTATTTCTGTGTTCTGACATTTCTACTTACTGATAAATAATGTCTTGGATATATTTTCTCCAATCAAAGCTAAAGATAACCTTGCTACAATTAAAATATATATTGTGCGATACAGTCTTCTATTTTAAAAAAACTACCTTTTAAATACATATGTACTGAATTTTTGTTAAAATTAAAAAAAAATTTAAAAAGTAGAATGTAAAAATGAAAGTCATCTGTAATCTTATTTTAGGATTTTTAAGAAGTTAATACCTTAGAGTCTCTTTTTAGTTTTTTTCTGCATAGAAGTTTCTTTTTATCCTCACATATAAGCATAATGAATTGCTTTCTGTATTGAATATGTCTGTGTGTATGTATAACTTACCTGTATAAATATATTTCTAATAGTGCCTTATAAATAAACGGAGATAGGGAGGTGGTTCTTAAAATGTGTGCAGAATTCTACTGCTGAGGGTCCTGGGAGACAGTGTAACCAGAGCCAAATCTGAAAGTCTGATTTAGGGAACAGGAAAAGCACACTGACTTAAGAACCAAGAAGTCAAGGTTGGGCTTGGCCACTTAGCTCATTTAATGTCCCCAGAGCCTTGACTTTTCTCATCTGTAAGTAGAGATGGTAATTTTAGTTTACTAGGGTTGTTTGAGTCATTTATGCCTGGCAGACAGTGGGTGTTCAGTAATTATCAATTTATTTTCTTTGCTTTGAGGGCAAAAAGAACAGGACAAATAATATGAGAAACATACTTTTTTTTCTCAAAAGTATGTGAAATACTTCTTGTATGTCATGTGTTCTGGGAAGGTTTTATGACTCTGCTATTATAGTGAAATTAGCACAGCAAGGAGAAGGGAATTTGGGATGCAGTTGGAAAAGGAATGATGTATTATGCAGTACTGCTTCCCTTTCTCTTTTCCCTCCTTCTTTAGAAAATCTTACTAATATAGTGTATCATGTTTCCTGTTTTGTTCTTTTTGTAGCATGCAGCAGATTGGAATAAATACGATGACCGATTGATGAAAGCTGCAGAAAGGGGGGATGTAGAAAAAGTATCCTCAATCCTTGCTAAAAAGGGAGTCAATCCAGGCAAACTAGATGTGGAAGGCAGATCTGCGTAAGTATTACACATGACCAAAGCATGTCTGAGGAAATTTGGGTAGAATCTTGGGATACAAATGAAATCTGTGGATTGTGGCAATTAACTTTTTAAATAAAAAGCCTTTACCACAACTCACACTATTAAACCTTCCAAACAAATTAATAGTTGCTCTCAATTTAAAAGTGTACCAGAATACTTTCAATGGTCTAGTTTTTTAGGCCCTATAGTAAACCACAGCCTGTGGTTATTTGATGCATTTTTATTTATAAGCTTTTTCATATTATCACGTTCGGTCTTTGAAACAGCCCTATAAAAGAAGTAGGGAAAAGTTAACAGAAGTTAAATAACTTGTTCTAATCTAATGGAAAGTCACAGAGCTAAGATGTGCATCCAAGTTTCTGTCATTGAAGAATTATGTAAATTATGCTGTTTTCCCCCTACCCTCCAATCTACTTTTTTACTTGGATCATTAGTTTAAATGGGAATGTTCAGAGTAGAAAGGAGGCAGGGTAACTAGTGCGGCTTAGGGAGACACGGTGGTGATCCCACTCTTTTTGTTGTTGTTGTTACTGAGGGTGGTTGCTGACTTGTTTATATGCTTAAGAACCATGACTTTTCCCTCACTCATCCCAAATCTTCATTGCTTCCCTTCCTGTCGAGGGTGGGAGCAGTTGGGTTAAAGGGTAGATCTAGACACTGTTAAGACCCTCTATAATTATAGCCGTTAAAGCCGTATCTGGGAACCTGTCCAAAGTTAGAGGTGAAAAGTCCCATTTCCTCAAATTCCTCAGTCTGATACTTACAGTCAGAATATTATAAGTAGAAAACAGATACTAAATATAGATATGAATTTTAGGAAGTTAAAAAGTTAATGTTTGATGTAGGTCACTACCTTGGAATGTTTAGATATTTAAATATAGTAAAGATAGCAAAACATGACTATAAATTAAGTAGTTTTTAAGAGAAATAAAAGTTGAAAGGTTTTAAGTTTATAGAGTTTCAGTTTTATCAAGTTAGGAATTTGATAGCTTAGAGACATTGGTTATTTTGCTAAGTTTTAGGTTATCTAGAGGGCTCACAGTAAAAATAGTGAAAAATTAATATGCCTAAGTGATTTTGTTTTTTCTGATTTTTCCTACCCAAATGCTAAGGTGTTAAAAGATGAGGAGAGTCTTTTTGGATGAAACTCTTCAGTAAAACATTTCTTCAGTTTAGCCCATTCCTACTTTTAGTGTTTTGAATGAATTTTTGCTTGAGTTTTTGTTTCAATTTTTATCTAAGTTCAGTTTTGAGTGAGATTATTTATATTAATAGAGTATAAAAACTTGGTATCATTTGATGAACTTTAAATTCCAGTTTTTGAATTGAGTAGAATTAGTCTTTGAGATTTTCACTGTAGGATGTAGAATTCTTCCTGGGATTCATAGGATAAAATATTTCTCTTTTTTTTTTTTTGGCGGTACCGGGGATTGAACACAGGGGCGTTCTACCTCCGCGCTACACCCCCGGCCCCATTTTTTATACTGTATTTTGAAACCGGGTCTCACGAAGTTGCGGAGGGCCTCACTAAGGAGAGACAGAGAGAGAGAGAGAGCTGAGGCTGGCCGCGAACCCGGATCCTCCTGTCTCCGCCTCCCAAAGTACTGGGATTACAAGCGTGCGCTACCACGCCCAGCTTCAGTATTTCTCTTTTTTATTCACACACAGAAGCAATATTCTTTAAAGCATTTTGTATTTAGTAAAGTATAGGGCACATTAAATATGTATTTTCTGTATTATCTGTAATTATAAAATAATTTTCTTTTGAATTTTTTGTTTTAATTTAGAAATTTAAGACAAAAATAACAAGTGCTTCTCAACCTCAATGTGGTTTAAAAATGAAGTATTTTAAGCCTAGCTATCGTCACTGCACGGACCAGTTCTCTTTACCTCTCTCCTGGGGCATGGCCCTTGGAGCTCTCAACCCAAAGATGGGTCAGGCTCATCAAGGATCTCTGCCGCCAGTTGCAGAGCTGTGGTTTCCAGTTTCTGACTTCCTGTCCCCTCATGGCTATTGGAGTGGTGTTCATCCTCCCATCTGCTTTCTCTGGACTCAGCAAATGCTTGTAGGGAAAAGTGGCCTCAGATACTAAGCTCACCTCTCTGAGCCTCTGACTTTCCTTGCATCCTGGCCTAGTAATCTTTTTACTGTCTTGTTAGCTCACTGATACCTTCAAGCAGATCTTTATATTTTGTACAGCTTTTTAGTCATACTCAGAGGTAGTGTTTTAGTTGGCTTTTTCATCACTGTGACCAAAAACCTGACAAGCACAACTTAGAAGAAGAAAGGTTTATTTGGGGCTGGTGGTTTCAGAGGCGAGTCCACGATTGGCTGGCTCCAAGTCAGAAATGGCTCAGAGGCAGGGGCATGGTGAAGGAAAAGCCACTCTCACCTCATGGAGGCCAGGAAGAGAGGGGGGGAGGGGAGGGG
>PVJS01053358.1:0-13311 GCA_004027185.1 Glis glis | reverse complement strand
CCGGAGGATCCGGGTTCTCGGCCAGCCTCAGCGCTCTCTCTCTCTCTCTCTCTCTCTCTACTTAGTGAGGCCCTCTGCAACTTCGTGAGACCCGGTTTCAAAATAAAGTATAAAAAAATAGGGCCGGGGGTGTAGCGCAGAGGTAGAACGCCCCTGGGTTCAATCCCCGGTACTGCAAAAAAAAAAAAAGCAAATGTCCTTTGGCCAGGCACAATGTCACATGCCTGGAATCCCAGTACTTGGGAGGCTGAGATGGGGGATCACAGGCTCCAGGCCAGCCTGAGCAACTTAGCGAGACTCTCAGCAACCTCGCAGATTGTTTCAAATAAAAAAGCAGAAAGGGCTGGGGGTGCAGCTGGGAGGTAGAATGCCCCTGGGTTCCATCCTCAGTACAAAAAATAAAAAGCAGAAAAGGAAGAGCCGGCGTGGGCCTCCCTGCTGCTCTAGGCTCGCGGTTCCACGGGCTCCCTCTCCACGCCACACAGACGCGTGTAAAGAACTCTCTCTAAATCACTTCATCCGCAATGTTTAGTTCTCGGCAAGAGCCATCAGGGACCTACTTTGCCTGTCACCGGAAACAGAAGTCTTTCAAATCTGAGTTGTTTGAAGTTTTCATAATTAATATTTGATTAAGAATTTATTCTTTCAAAGTTGAAAGGATAAAATGACTTAGCATAAGTGTTCTCTTACTTTCGCATGATTGGCGAGTCCGCCAGCACTGGGGGCTTTGTTGTCTTCAGTGAACCTGAGGGGTCTCTTGTTGCAGGACTGATCACTCCAGAGGACCGCAAATACGGAACGACAAACCTGCACTTGGACGTGTCGGACGCGGCCAACGTCATGGTCTACGTGGGCATTCCCAAAGGCCAGTGTGAGCAGGAAGAAGGTGCGTGCGGTGCTGAGCGCAGGCGGCGCTCCTGCCCCGCCGGGCTCGTGCCTGACGCTTGTTCTCTCCCTCTAGAAGTCCTCAGGACCATCCAAGACGGGGACTCTGACGAACTCACAATAAAGCGGTTTATTGAAGGGAAGGAGAAGCCAGGAGCCCTCTGGCACATATATGCTGCTAAGGACACGGAGAAGATACGAGAATTCCTTAAAAAGGTGCGTTCCCTCCCCGTGCGGAGGGGCCCGAGGATAGCACTCCCGTGAATGAGCACGTCGGGAGCTCTCATTGGCCTGCGAGTGGACAGGCTGGCAGTGGTTGCCAAGGAGCAAGGATTCTGCAAGATTGGGGTTGCACTTCTGAAAAGAGGAGCCTGTCGTGCCTGTTGTATATGCTAGCTCTGGGTGTGCTTCCCCAGAGCCTGGGTCTAGAATACAGTTTAATCTGCAGCCATCTTGGGGACTGTGGAATAGGTTATTAAGTGAGTACAGGTCTTTAATAACAGAAAAACAAATTTATATGTAAGGAGCTACTTGAAAGTCTAGGCCAAAATATTGTTCAAATACAGTATTGACAAAAACATGCAGAGACTGCCAGTCACAGTTTACAGGAAATGACAGCAGGTCACGGGAAGTGGAAGCCACGTTTTCTTTGTCATGTTAGTTCGCTGTGTCTTTGACTGTTCGACTATTCTTTTTCTGCCAGCGGGAGCGCTTAGGTTGAAGAAAGTGTGACATTTACCGAGTGCCACCGCTTTCTGGGGCACATGTCCTCATTGAGTGTGAGCATGTTGCTCACTTGCGCATTTTATGTCTTTATTCCAGGTATCAGAAGAGCAGGGCCAGGAAAACCCAGCCGACCATGATCCTATTCATGACCAGAGCTGGTACCTGGACCGGTCGCTGAGGAAGCGCCTCCATCAGGAGTACGGCGTGCAAGGCTGGGCCATCGTGCAGTTTCTCGGGGATGTGGTGTTTATCCCAGCAGGCGCTCCACATCAGGCAAGAACATTACTTTTTCTCGATCTCTTTCCACTGTGGACTTGAGTTTGTGACTAACGTGGCTTGGTGTTTTTCAGGTTCATAACTTGTATAGCTGCATCAAAGTGGCTGAAGACTTTGTGTCTCCAGAGCATGTCAAACACTGCTTCTGGCTTACTCAGGAATTCCGTTATCTGTCACAGACTCATACCAATCATGAAGATAAATTGCAGGTAAAACTAGCTCTTAATTCCTGGCATTTGTTGGCTCTGGCTTCATGGCCATGAGCGGCCTCCTGAGGAGTCAGTGAACTTGGCCACAGCACAGCAAGTCAAACTGGCTTGCTCTCTAGAAAGTTCTGTCTGCTTTGGTGAGGAAGGACCAAAGAGAGAACCCTCACCTTGCCTGGGGACTGCTTAGACCCGGGGAGGGCCTGAGCCCAGACAGGCTGGTCCTTCTCAGTGCACAGGTCTGACTGCCCTGGCCCTGCTGCGGCCGGAGGTCGAGAACAGAGCGGGCCCCCTGCGGCTCTCGTCAGTCCTGGTGGAGCCGAGCGAGTGGGATCTCTGTGACCAAAGGGCGTGGTCGTTTCAGTAGTGAGTCGTATAATATCGCATGTTTGGAAAACTGGTGAAGTGAAACTGAACAAAGAAAGCTTACCTTGGAGCTTGCCTCCCCTGCACTTTGCCAGGCCACGTGGCATCGAAACCTGTAAAAGGGAAGAAATGGGCCTTTCTGTCCTCTGAGGCCCGGTGTAAGTGTGTGTGAATGTTGGCATTGCATAGTGAATACTGACTTTTCAATTTTGAGACACGGTAGTACAGTTGGTAGGGCAGTGGGTGTTTATGCTCAGTGCCAGGGCGTAGAGTGCGCAGTGAGCCACCGGCTTTTCTTCCGCTCTTCCAGGTGAAGAATGTCATCTACCACGCAGTGAAAGACGCAGTAGCCATGCTGAAGGCCAGCGAGTCTGGTTTCTGCAAACCGTGATCCCTGCACATCGGAAATGACTTGTTGGCAGCTGTTCAAACTCTTCAGGCAGGATTCCTGTGGGCTTTGAGATTCATGTTACCTCATCTTCTTTTTTAAACTCTACCCGACGTGCGCGGGTCCTCTGTCTAATGCATATGCCCAGTGTTTACAGACACGACGTGTGTATATGTAGTAACTATTACAGAACATGCATCCTTAAACTGTGACTTCTCACCTAGTGCAAAACTTGTACCAGGCCGTAAAAACAGAACCTCTTACCAGCTCTGGAACCGGACCTGCAGTCATTCCCAGCTGTGTGGCTGTGTGTTTGGACAGCTTAGGCAAATGGGTTTTAACTACTAGGGGTCACTGCGCAGTCTCCGTGGGTCTTACGTCTCGTGTCTGACCGGCCTCCTCCGGCGGCGGAGCACGAGCCAGCGCTGCGGCTCTGACCATCGCACAGGACTGGCGAGCAGGGCAGAACTCAACTACTGTACAATTCTTGGGGTTAACCATCTTTAGTTAAAGGAAATTTTAATTTAAATGAAGCTTTGCTAATTTTAAGTGTTAAGCATTTTGCATTAAAATATTCATATAATATTTTGGCTCAGTTTATTGACACTGTCCTCTGGTTGTGGGTCCAGTGCATCTTTTATCAAATGCAGGTTTAAGAAATTGCTGCAAGCCAGGCGTGGTGGTGCACGCTTGGAATCCCAGTACTTGGGAGGCTGAGACAGGAGGATTGCAGGTTCAAGGACAGCCTCAACAAGTAGTGAGACTCTCATCAACCTAGTGAGACCCTGTTTCAAGACAAAAAATAGAAAGGGCTGGGGGTAGCTCAGAGGTAGAATACCCCCCCCCAAAAATGGCTCAGAGCGGGGTGTTACCCTGTAGGCTGGAAGGATCAGGATCCCCATCTCCTGCCACCCTGGAACCAAAACCTTCTGTGGAGCAACTTTTCAACCTGTGGGAAAAGTTTTCCCTGAAGAATTTCTTAGGAAAGTGCTTTCCGTTGGGTTTGGCTCTAAACTTTGCACTGTTGCTTAGAAAGCAGCTACGTCAGAACAGCGCTGGGGTGCTCTCCTGAGGAGGCCGCCTGCAAGTCGGGCTTCAGAGGAGTCTCAGGGATGATTTTAAGGGCTTTTTCACAACTGAACTTACTGTAACAACAAAGACAAAAGGTCCTGTTAGGTTCTATCAGAGTCCAAAGTCTGCAGTGGGAGCGGCCCAGCACTCCTGAATGCGTGACGTGTGTAGAGCGTGGGAACTACGAACAAAGGACTGCCAGACACGACCCGACCGGGCAGGTTTGGGAAAAGCCAAATGGAGCTTACAGAAACGAGGCGTGGTGGCTACAGTGAGAAATTCAGCACGTGAGAGAAACAGAAAAAAGCTGTATGAGCTAGACGACTGGAAAAGATACATGGATAACACTGGATACACAAATGTGAACAGCACCGCACGTCAGGAAACTCAAAGGAGACGCTAACTTAGGACACAAAGACAGGATTAATCAGCAACAGCTAAAGGAAATGCGGCAGGCAGGAGGTTGTCCTCAGAGAATTCTCCAATATTGATAGGTCATTGACGATTGAGGAAACACATCTAAATCAAGAAGGATAAATTGGAGGAAGGCACTGCTGTGGCCATGGCCGCAGAGCTCCGGGAGCTGAACACTGCTGGGCGCTGGGCGCCGCTGAGCCCGACATGGAGACAGCTCACTGCTCCCCAGCACCCTCTCCTGCCTGCACCCTGGCGCCCAGAGGTCTTTCAACCATTTTTAAAAATATATTTGGGTGGGGCCCACGCGACCACCGGGCCCACAGCCTGAGAGCTGTGTGCAGATGCAGCGGGGCCCAGCAATCAGCCCCGCGCTGGGGCACCCCTGGTTCCAGCAGATGGCGATTGTGGCCAGCCTGTGCTCCTGCAGGAAGAGGTGTTCTGGCTCCAGGAAGCAGATGAAGGAGATGTTGGCCAAGGACCTGGAAGAGTCGCAGGGCGGCAAGGAGCAGGAGCTGGCCAGAGCCAAAGAGGCATTACAGGGGAGAACCGAGATGGTGGGAAAGAGAGAGGCAGCGTGTCGCTGGCGCTCCAAGAGTCAGAGCCCAGACAGCAGGAAGACTGCTTCTTGACAAGAAAAGC
Organism: Glis glis; assembly: GCA_004027185.1. NCBI lineage: Eukaryota > Metazoa > Chordata > Mammalia > Rodentia > Gliridae > Glis > Glis glis. The sequence goes on along the minus strand of PVJS01053358.1, from coordinate 8,337 downwards.
AGGACAGCCAAAACTCAAAATAATAATGAGAGCCAAAGTGCAGAGGGCTGTGAGTCAGTGGAAGGAGCGGAGGGAGGGAGGGAGCGCAAAGCATCTCACCTGGTACCATCTTGGCTGAGCCACCCCAGCACCACGGCCCCCGGAATCCTCCAGCAAAGAAACAGCTGATTCTTGTGAAACCAAAAATTATAGTCCACCATCGAAAGCAGTTGACATTGGACCATGATGAAGCCCAAGTTGAACAAAATCCACACCTACAACGGCGGTGACTGCAAAGGGTGGGACGTGAACCTCAGCCCCTGCAAAGAAAGTGACGTGGCGAGACATGGATCAGGTGGCCAGGCATAGCACCCCAACACCAAGAAAAGAAGCAGTAGGTGAAACATGGCCCCCCTGGAGTAGCCTAGCACTGGCACAGAATACCACACCACTGAAGACCTGGATGAACACAGCATGGCCCCCTGGAACAACTCAGCAACGAAAATGCGGGGCCACACCTACACCCCAACTCCCGGAGACCAACAGCAGAGACAGCAAATCCTTGTGAAACCAGAGACTATAGACCACCATTGAAACCGACCAACTCCTGAACATGATGAAGCCCAAGTCAGTCCAGACCCGCACCTACGATGATGATGGTTTCAAGGGGTGGGCCGTAAGCCTCTGCCCCTGCAACAAATGTGATGAGGAGAAACAAAGAAGAGGTGACCATACACAGGAGCAGCCCAACTCTGAGAACAGGAGCCAGTAAGCCACGGCCCCCCATGAGCAGCCTAACACCATAACACCATCCTGGAACACCCCAGAACTGAGGACATATGTAGATGAGACATGGCCCCCTCCCAGGTAGCCCAGCACAGAGAACATGGGCGGGTCAGCCCCCAGTCCTGCCACCAGAGACCCCCCTCCTGCACTCACACTAGGGATGCGGGGCAGGCAAACCTTAGGCCCCGCCCCCAGAGAACCCCTCCCCCTGGCACAGGGAACGTGGGGCAGGTGAGCCCTTGGCCTCACCCCTGGAGACTCCCAGTGCTGCAGACACAGGGCGGATGAGCCTTTGGCCCCGCCCCTGAAGAACCCCCCCCCCCAGCACTGGGGCCGCAGCAAGGGCGAGCCCTTGGCTCCGCCCCCAGAGAAACCCCCCCCCCCCGGTGCTGTAGATGCAGGATGGGTGAGCCCTTGGCCTCGCTCCCCGAAGACCCCCCAGCACTGGGGACATGGGATGGGTGAGCCCTCGGCCCCACCACCAGAGAACCCCTCCCCTGGTGGTGTCAATGCGGGGTGGGTGAGCCCTTGGCCCTGTCCCCGGAGAAACCCCTCCCGGCGCTGGGAACACAGGGCAAGTGAGCCCTTGGCCCCCAACCCAGGGAACCCCTCACCCTGGCACAGGGGACACAGGGCGGGTGAGCCCTTGGCCCTACTCCCAGAGAACCCCTCCCAGTACTGGGAATGTGGGGCAGGTGAGCCCTCGGCCCCGCCCCTGGAGAGCCCCTCCCCCTGGCACTGGGGACATGGAGCAGGTGACCCCTTTTCCCCACCAACGGAGGTTCCCACGGGGCATGAGAGCCCTGGGCCCCGCCCCCGAAGAACCCCGGTGCTGGGGACGCAGGGCGGGCGGGGCAGGTGATCCCTTGGCCCCGCCCCTGGAGAACCCCTCCCCCCAGTGCTGGAGATGGGCGGGTGAGCCCTTGGCCCCACCCCCGGAGAACCTCTCACCTGGCACTGGGAACGTGGGGAGGGGGAGCCCCAGCCCCACCCCTGGACACACACCCCCACAATGGGGTTGGGGGGTGGGTGAGCAATAAAAAATACTAGCAATAAAAAATAAAAAATACTAGCAATAAAAATAAAAAATAAAAAATACTAGCAATAAAAAATGAAAATTTAAAAATACCATATTAGCAACAAGCTGTCCCATTTGTAGGAACACATTTACAGATAGTCTGTTTTCTATACTACAGCAAAATACCTGAGGCGGTCTAGCTTTATCAGGAAGAGTTTTCTTTAGCTCACAGTTTTGGGGGCTGCAAGTCCAGGATCACAGCCCCATCGGCCGGGCCTCTGGTGAACACTTCCAGGCGGATGGCAGCACAGCAGTGGCAGCGTGTGCGAGGAAGAGAGCGAAGGCCAGATCGGAAGCCAGAAAGAGACTGCTCAGGCCCCGCATGGCGACGCACACCTTTAATGCCAGGACTTGGGAGACTGAAACGGGAGGATGGAAAGGTTTGAGGCCAGTCTCAGCAATTTAGCAAGACCCTATTTCAAAATAAAAAAGAGGCTGGGGATGTAGCTCGGAGGTAGAATGCTCCTTGGTTCAAGCTCCAATACAAAAAAAAAAAAAAGTTACCTCTTAAGAAAACTCGAGGCTGAGACTGGAGAGGATTGCACACGAAGGATGGCCTCAGCAAAGTAGTGAGACTCTCAGCAATCTAGCAAGACCCTAACTCAAAACAACAAAAAAGGGCTGGGGGTGCCCTAACTCAGAGGTAGAGAACCCTGGGCTCAATCCCTAGTAGAAAAACTTTTTTTGTTGTTTTTTGGGGTTTTTTTTTTGTGGTACCAGAGATTGGACCCAGGAGCATTCTACACCCCCAGCCCTATTTTTTATTCTTTATTTTGAAACAGGGTCTCACTAAGTTGCGGAGGGCCTAAGTAGGTGAGGCTGGCCGCAAACCTGTATCCTCCTGTCTCAGTCTCCCAAGTACTGGGATTACAAGTGTTCGCCACTATAGCCAGCTGAAAAACATTTTTAAAAAAGAAAACTCAGAGCCGGGCATGATGGCACACGCTTGTAATCCCAGTACTTTGGAAGGCAGAGACCGGAGGATCCGGGTTCGCGGCCAGCCTCAGCTCTCTCTCTCTCTCTCTCTCTCTCTCTCTCTCTTTCTACTTAGTGAGGCCCTCCGCAACTTTGTGAGACCCGGTTTCAAAATAAAGTATAAAAAAATAGGGTCGGGGGTGTAGCACAGAGGTAGAACGCCCCTGGGTTCAATCCCCGGTACTGAAAAAAAAAAAAAGAAAACTCAGCCGGGCGTGGTGGCGCACACTTCTAACCCCAGTACTTGGGAGGCTGAGACAGGAGGATTGCAGGTTTGAGAACAGCCTTAGCAAGTAGTGAGACCCTCAGCAACCTGTTTCAAAATAAAAATAAAATAGGGCTGGGGGTGTAGTTCAGAGGTAGAATGCCCCCAGGTTCAATCCCCAGTACCACACACAAAAAGATATTGATAATCTAGATAAATAGTATTAAAGGAATTGAATTGCAAATCAAAAACCTGTACACCATCATAATCACCAAAAGGCACCAGGCACTGGCTGTGTGTGTGTGTGTGTGTGTGTGTGTGTGAGAGTGTGAGACTGGGGATTATTAAACCCAGGGGCATTATGGCATTATACCTCTGAGCTAACCCCAGCCCTATTTTATTTTGAAACAGGGCCTCACTAAGTAGCTGAGGCTGGCCGCAAACCTGTGATCCTCCTGTCTCAGCTTCCCAAATATTGGGAGCCACTACAACCAGGTTACGAGTATCCATTGCTAAAGTTTTCATCACCCCAATCGGAAACTCTGTACTCATTAAGCAGGAACTTGTCTCTTGTATTCTCAGTCCCTAGTAACCTGATGCAAGCTTTCCTTCCTTTATCTTTCTTTCCTGTATGGCTTTCAGTTATTATCTATTATCATTTCATTTCAGCCTCATGGGCTCACGTTAACACTTATGGCAAGACAGTGAATAGTACTGAAGACCTTGTGTTTTCAGGGAGTGTGTGTGTGTGTGTGTGTGTGTACCACACCCCCAGCCCTATTTTATATTTTATTTGAAAATAGGGCCTCAGTAAGTTCCTAAGGAATCTCGCCAAGTTGCTGAGGCTGTTCTTGAACCTGTGATCTTCCTGTCTCGGCCTCCCAAGTACTGGGATTACCGGAAGTCACAGGAGGCTCTCTGGCTCAGCACTGCTGTTTTGTGTGGCAGGCTAGAAGGACCACGTGCAGCAGCCGGAGCGACACGACTTGACATTTGTGGAGCCACCCTGGCGCCACCCGGGCGCGGAGGCTCGGCTTTTTTCTGCCCAGTCAGGAGCGGGGTGTTTGAACCCGGCTGCCACTTCTGTGACTCAGGACGTGTCACTTCAGCAGGCTCAGTGGTCCTCACTTGTGCAGACTAACAAGAAGTGACATGGCAGGGACTCTGCGAACGGCCAGGCACATACAAACCCCACGCAAAAGCCGCACAGCCATTTTCAGATGTTCTAGGCAGGCACTCTCCCATGCAGCCACGTCCCCAGCGTCTTTTCTAGATGTTTCTAGAGAACGTCCTGGTGTGGGGTTGGTCGTGATGTGACCCCGCTTCGTCTCTCACTGGTCAGCTCCTGGCTTTGGGAATGCTGAGGTGTGATGTGGCATGGCGTCCCACACACGAGACGACCAGCCCAAGGCAGGGACGCGTGACGCGAGGGGCGTCCTGGCCGCGGCTGTCTGCTCCGCGCCCCTGCCACGGGAAGGAGGGAGGACAGCCGCACGCCCACGCTGCAGGACACCGGCCACCTGGCCAACGGGACGAAGAGCACGATTCTCAATGCACGACCAAGGAGAGCGGCTCCCGGCGAGTGCACCAGGGCCCGGAGCACGGAGGCAGCGGACGCCTGGGACACACCACCCTAGCGTTCACGTGACAATCTACAACAGGACCAAGTGTTAAAGCAGAAATTTATTAAAACCCATTTATAGTGTTTTATACACACTCACACAACGTAGAGTCCTCTACCTTCAGCGATTGACTAGTCTCAGGATTGCTTCAGGAGAAAATGGATTTCCTTCCCTCCCCCCGGGAGAAGCTTCTGCCGCCTAGAGTCCTGAAATGACGCGAGTAACCGTCCCACCGTCAGGAGAGCAGTCCAATCCCAAAGCCTCTGCAGACTGAAGAGATGAGTGCGGAACCTTCTCGAAGGCCGGGGCGCCGCGACAGAGGGTAGTGCAAGAGAGACGCGGAGGGGCCCGCGGCGGCCTAGCTGCGGAGTGTGGCCAGCCGGGACTGCATGGCCTCCAGGGCCTCCTCCTCCTCCTCCTCCTCCTCTGAGGCGGCCATGGCTCCTGGGGGCTCGGGCTCGGGCAGGGCGTCGGTCACTTTGCTGGGAGCTTTGCCTAAGGCCCCTGGAGAGGAAGGACAACGGGCTACCGCCGTGCGGAGGAAGGGGACCCGGCTCCTCGGCCTCTCTCCTGGACCACCTGGCCAGGTACAGGAAAGGCAGTGAACCGTGCGGTGGCGCACGCCTGCAGCGCTAGCACTCGGGAGGCTGAGACAGGAGGATCGAGGTTCAAGGCCAGCCTCAGCAACTTAGTGAGACCTGCAACTTAGCAAGACCCTGTTTCCAAAAAGAAACAGGGCTGGGGGTGTAGCTTGGAGGTAGAATGCCCGAGTTCAATCCCCAGCACCACACACATATGCAAAAAGAGAGGGGCGGCGAGCCAGCGGTGTGAGCGGGGCTTGCACTCTTTTTTTTTTTTTGCAGTACTGGGGATGGAACCCAGGGGCATTCTACCGCTGAGCTACACCCCCGGCCCTATTATTTTATTATTTATTTTGAAACAGGGTCTCACTAAGTTGCGGAGGCCTAAGTAGCTGAGGCTGGCCGCGAACTCGGATCCTCCGGTCTCAGCCTCCCGAGTACTGGGATTACAGGTGTGCATCACCACGCCTGGCTGGACAAGAGCTTTTGATGGCTACTGCCAAACTCTGTTCAAGGGAGTCCACACCAACTTTAATTCTCAGCAGCAGCATTACGAGAGTAATGTTTCTCTCCGCATCATTATGAAAGCTCTACAAGTTCAAAAACATTCATTGTTGTGTTTTTTAAAAACGGTTAAGTTAGCCGGGCGTGGTGACGCATGCTTGTAATCCCAGTACTTTGGGAGGCGGAGACCGGAGGATCCGGGTTTGCAGCCAGCCTCAGCTCTCTCTCTCTCTCTCTCTCTCTCTCTCTCTCTCTCTCTCCCTGTCTCCCTGTCTCTCTCTCTCTCTCTAATCAGTGAGGCCCTCCGCAACTTCGTGAGACCCAGTTTCAAAATAAAGTATAAAAAATAGGGCCGGAGGTATAGCGCGGAGGCAGAACGCCCCTGGGTTCAATCCCCGGTACCGCAAAAAAAAAAAAAAAAAAACAACGATTAAGTCAGAGCAGGGTGTGGTAATCCCAGTACTTGGGAGGCTGACAGGAGGATGGCAGGTTCGCAGCCAGCCTCATCAACTCAGTGAGACCCTGTTTCAAAATAGAAAGAATAAAATAGGCTGGGGGTGTAGCTCAGAGGTAGAATACCTTTTTCTGGGGTTACACTCCCCCAGAATTAAAATTTAAAAAAAAGGTTATGTTATGCTTATGTCTCAGGAAATAACTTGCATAGTCTAAAAATAAAACACGCGCAAGAGAGCACGGCTTGAAGAGCGAAGCCTCGAGCGTTTTAGCGAGCACGGGGAGGCCGGAGGAGGGAGGGAGGGCGGCCTCGCGGCCCTACCTGCTGTGATTTCAAACAGAATCTTGTCGATTTCCATCTCAGCTTCTTCTTCCATTTCCTCCTGGTCGTCCATGCTTTCAAAAGTGTCCTCTAACATCTCTTCTATGATCCCAGCCTAAACAAAGCAGACACGTCACCTCCCTCCACCATGAAGCTCGGACGTTCCCACCAGACACCCGCAGACACCACCTGGACCAAGCGCCAGCCCCGGGGCTTTCACACAAGGCAGCCGAGCAAAGGCAACCAGGACCCTGTCCCCCTGCAGGAAGGCCACGGGCCCTCCTAACTCAGCACTAAGGCTGGGGAGGGCCACGACAGGGGCTCTCAGCAGAGTGTCCTACAGTAACCCTGACTGCAATGGCAGCACCTGGGGACAGCTGCTGACGGGAGTGCTGGTCCTCAGCTGTCGGACCACCCAGCTGTATTTGCACCCAACGCTGCAAACACAACCTGGGAATGTGGTTGCAGAGTTGGCTGGAGCCGCAGGAGACACTGTGGTAACAGAGGACAAGAGCGGGTGGGAACAGAAAAGGCCCGAGGGGGACTCTAGCACATCCAGGTCACAGCTGCTGGCACGAGGCTCCTCTACTGGGTCTGAAAGGACCAATCGATTCACCAAGGCCTGACCACCCACTCCGGGAGAACGTGACAGTGTTTCTGGACCCATCAAGGTAAAGGCCAGAGACTTTTTTTGTGTGTGTGGTACCGGGGATTGAACCCAGGGGCATTCTACCTCCGAGCTACACCCCCAGCCCTATTTTTTATTCTTTATTTTGAAACAGGGTCTTACTACGTTGCGGAGGGCCTCACTAAGTAGCTGAGGCTGGCCATGAACCTGGATCCTCCAGTCTCAGCCTCCCAAGTACTGGGATTACAAGTGTGGGCCACCATGCCTGGCTAGCCAGATAGGTTTTGGTAGCACTGGGATTGAACCCTGGGGCTTTCTGCCTCTGAGCTACACCTTCAGCCCTAATTTATTTTTCATTTTGAAACAGGGTCTCTCACTAAGTTGCGGAGGGCCTAAGTTGCTGAGGCTGGCTGAGAACCTGCGCTCTTCCTGTCTCGGCCTCCCAAGTACTGGGATTATACCTTTTTGCTGGCCAGCATTCTGACCAGTCTGTCTACTCATGGCTCAAATAGTTCAGCCAGTGTCAGCAGCTGCTCCTCAAATCTGCTTCCTCCAGCAGCTGCAGAGTTTCCACACCCACCGACCCCGGCCCCAGCCCCTGCTGCTTGCTGAGAGGGGCTCTCTGTGGTCTGGAGGGGCGGCAGGGCTAGTTCAGGTCACCTTCATCATCTCTTTGGACAGCTCCCTCATGGTAGCCTGGACCTCTGGGATCTTCACAAGACTCTGCATGGCCTTCATTACTTCTGTGCTCTTCTGCAGGGAACCAGCCACCCGCAGGACCGCTGAAAGGCAAAGGCTGCAGTCAGGACTGCCCATCATATGGAGTCCAGAGACCCAACCATGAACCACTGCAGTGGATGGGAGCAGCAGCAGGTGGGCTCCCAAACTTATTGATGTGCCTTCAGAATACACCATGTGCAACATGGCCAGACTGGCTTTTCTAAACCGTGTGCTGCTGGGCTACCACTGTGTGCAGTATCTGAGTGCTCACACCAGTGGACCAGCTGGGAGAGCGCTCACACCAGTGGACCAGCCTGGAGAGCGCTCACACCAGTGGACCAGCCTGGAGAGCGCTCACACCAGTGGACCAGCCTGGAGAGCACTCACACCAGTGGACCAGTCGGGAGAGCGCTCACACCAGTGGACCAGCCGGGAGAGCGCTCACACCAGTGGACCAGCGGGAGAGCGCTCACACCAGTGGACC